>RJWJ010001132.1:0-148836 GCA_004363605.1 Indri indri
AGTTGTTTAGAGGTACTGTTTTTCCTAAAGCATAAGCATTCGCTAATTGTCTTTTGGGTTATGAATGTTTAACTTGTTTAGATTGTGCTTAGAGAACGTCATCTGTACACAAATTGTGGAGGATACTGTGAGAACCACCCAGCTTCCTCTTCCAGAAGGAAGGACTTACTCCCCCAGCAGCCGGCAGCGCTGCTGGAGGACGGCCCTCAGCTGGTGGCTCTCGGTGCCTGAGCTGAAGACATTGCCTTGCCCAGCCAAGACACGCCTCCTTCAACGGGCAGCCTACGTCCAATGGCTGCCCAGTGCAGGAGTGTAAAAGCCTGGCCCCTTACCCAACTCGAGACATCTCTGAAGGACCAGCCCAGCTCCAAAGCTCTCCAACTCCACGGAGTTGGCTGAGGCTCCCACTGGTACTGCACAGACCCGTTTCTTCCCCTCCGTTCCACAGGTGCTGATCCCAGGCGTGTTCCCTAATGAAACTCCTGCACCCCACTCTCCATCTCAGAGTCTGGCTCCCAGGAGATCCAACCTGCAACCCTAACCTTTGAAATGAGTTGAACTTAGCGTTATAGTCTAGCATATTTTCTAAATGTCCCATGCGTGTTTGGGAAGAAGGTGTTTTCCCCAACTTGGGGGTTCCATATGCTACATGTTAATTATTTTAGACTTGTAATTGTGCTCCTCAAACCTTCTGTATCTTCGCTGAGATGGCCTAAAAATATCCCATCACGAAGGTGGATATGTCTATTCTTGTTCTTTCCATTTTTGCTTTATATTTTTTGCAGCTATGATGATATTAGTTATATATAAACTGAGAACTGTTACAGCTTCCTGGTGAATTGAACCTTCCGCTATTATCTAGTGACTGTCTTATCACTAATGCTTTTTTCTCTTAAAGTCTGTTTTTATCTTACATTAAGATAGCCACAGCAGCTTTCTTTTAGTTAGTATCTGCCCTAGCATATTGCTTCTGTACCTGGACTTTCACCAGTTCTGGGTTCTTATGTTTGAGGTATGGCTCCTGTAAATAGAACATAACCTGTATGTTTTAAAAATTCAGTCTGACAATCATCTTTTAACTGAAGAGTTTAGTCCTTTGACGTGAATTACTGATAACGTACAGTATATGAATTTCTACTGTCTTATAGTGTGTTTTCTATTCATTCTGCTTTTCCCGCCCACAGTTTCCTTTCTTGCCTTCCTTTAAATCATTTAAGATTTTTATCTTCTTCTTCTGATCCTAATTTTTCTTTCTAATTATTTAGAAGTTATACCCTCCAAGACTGCTTTTCAGTGCTTACCCTGGTTATTTTAACACTGAGCACTTAACTCACAGTCTAAACTTCAACAATATATTTGCCCTATTCCCAAATAGTTGAAAGACTTTAAAACTTGAATTTTCAACATCCCTCCCAAATTATGTGGTATTGTCCGATATTTTAGTACTAGCCTTTTTTCCTACCATAAATTAGACATTATTATTGTGGAGCCAAACAGTCTATGTTTGCTTAGTTTTTCCCCAAATATTTGCAGTGTCTTTGCCCACTGTTCCTTCTTCTGAATCTGGCGTTTTTCTCTGGAATAATTTTTATTCTGTCCGAAGTACATTATATTTAAAATTTTCTCCAGCGAGGATCTTTTGGTGATAAAATCTCACAGTTTTTATTTGTCCAAAAATGTCTTTATTTCACTCTCATTCTTGAAGGACAGTATAGAGTTCTAAGTTGACAAATTATTTTTTTCTCAGCACATGAAAGATAGAATTCCACTGTCTTCTGCTTCCCATTGATGACAGTGATAAGTCAGCTGTGGATCTAATTATTGATCCTTTGAATATAATCTTTTTTTCCCCCTCTGATGCTTTTAACATCTTTTCTTTTTCTCTAATGTTCTACAGTCTTACAAGGATGTATCTGGATGTGAATTTCTTTTTATGTATCTTGCTTGGGACTCACTGGGCTTCCTGGATCTGAGATTTGTTATATACAACAATTCCACAAAATCATCAGCTATTATTTCTTCCTGCATTTCCTGTTCCCCCATATTCTACTAGCTCCTTTTAGCAATGTGAATAGACTCACATCAGGCCCTGTCACTTTATTTTTCTGGACAATTCCTTTGGTTCTACTAACTTGTTAATCCTCACTTTGTGTCTAACCTACTGTTCAATCTGCCCATTTCAAATTTCAAATATTATGGTTTTTTTACTTCTATAAGTTTTATTTGATTCTCTTTCAAATCTGGCTGTTCTTTATAATCTCTTATTCCCTGCTTATATTTCAAACTTTTATTTCTTTAAAAACACAACAATTGTTATTTTAAATTTGTGTTCTGTTTATGATAATTTCCAATCTGAAAGCTCTAAGGATCTACTTCTGCTGTCTCTTGTTTCTGCTTATCTTTTTATATAAGATAAAAATAGACTTTAAGAGAAAAAGGCATCATTAGGGACAAGACAGTCACTAGATAATGGTGGAAGGTTCAATTCCCCAGGAAGCTGTAACAGTTCTCAGTTTATATATAACTAATATCTCTTTTGTTCCTTGTGAGATTTATTATTTTTCACTGTGAGTTGCTCATTTTCTTTGGAATTTATCTGTGGCACTATCAAGCAGAGGCCACTTTAAATTTTCAACTGGAGTTTTTGTGAACCACACAAGTAGCAGGAATTTGAATTGGAAATCATGTGAGGGCCAGCTTGTGATTATAGATTCCCAGTGGAAATATTTTTCTCTCAACCCAGCGTCAAGGGCAGGGCAGGCAGGTCTCCTCTCTGTTCTCTTCCACAGGGTGAGACTGACTTTTCATTCTTTCCGACACTCTGGACATAGACTTTTTGGAGGCTAGCTCGGAAGGGGTCTCCTGTTCAATTCCCCCTTGGGAGAAGCCCAGGCTCAATCGCCTGTTCTGGCATCTCAGGCATCGATCAAAACACAGGCTCGGCTCTCCCAGGCTTCTACCTTCACCGCACTTCTACCTTCATCATGTTCTTACTTTCATGCCAGCTTAGCAATGCACGGAAAAAAAAAGATTCTACGAAAATATTTTATCCAGCATGTTAGTTATAATCAGGGGAGTTATTAAAGGTATCTAATCTGGCAGAGGGCCAGAAGCAGAAGTTCTCTCTGAAAACTTTCCAGAGCTTGTTTTGACCTTACGCCTATTCTTCCCTTTTAGCACGCACCACAGCACATTTAGGTAGTTATCTGCGGGCTGTCGGCGTCGTGGCCGTGTTTCCTCCCCCGTGGGCTTCTCAAGGGCCAGGAGGGAGGGAAGGGTCAGTGTTCCCAACCTCGGTGTGGACTTGGATCAAGGAAGGCACTTGAGAAGCATGTGGGGACGGTTACATAACGGAATAAATGGATGAATGCTCCTTATGACACCTGAGCTGCTTCATCTGCACCGTCTGAGAACGTTACGTACGACCAGCGTCCCGGGCCTGTCTCAGGTCTCTCCTCGCGGGTGGGGACAGCATGTGTGCAGGAGATTTGCGCGTCACCCGCCGTTAATCACAGCTTCCCCTCTTTACTGCGGGCCGCGTTTCAACCAGGATATAGTCACAGAAAGCTTCCACACTGACCTGTATAAAAAAGTTTTAATGCCACAAAATGAAAATACTTCTTGCCAGTTGGAATCGCACCAACCAAATTTGGGGCCTGTGGATCTTAGCGGCCCTGACCAGAAGGCCCAGCCGACGGGCGTCAAGAGGCTGGCAGAGAAGAAGCCGGACTGTGTGACGGAGGGTGGATGCCTCAGCCCGCATCTTTCTTAAAATGGAACCAGTCCTGGTCCCTAAATATACACGGGTCTTTCAAAACCTTGCTCCTTCTCCCACCTACCTTCACACTTCTGACTCAAGGGGGAAAAATAACCCACCAGCAATTCATCTCCTTCAAGGGCTGCCGGCAAGCTTATAATTTTTTTTTCACAGCTGAGTTATTTCTGATCTTGGTCCTGGCAAAGAGAAATATAAAGCAGCCGTGGCTGGGAGACGTTTGGAAGCTGTGCCAAGCCAAACAGTGTCTCAGCGTCTACATCTGCGCTGCCAACCTCGGGAAAGTGTGTTTTAACTTTACAAAAAACACCTTAAAACACTCGCCATGTAAAACCAGTTAAAAATAAAGGTCAGAAGGGGAATTCTCACCAGCCAGAACGTGAGGCAGCCCTCAGCCCCAGCACACGTGGCCTCTCACACACCCCTTCTCAGGGCACAGGAAGAATCGCAAAACACTGGAGCTGAGCAGGCCCCAGAGGCCCCTGGGGACAGCAAAGCTCAGAGGTGACAGGCAAGCTTGTGAGTCCGACAAAACTGAGTTTGTGGTCTTCCCCACCCCCTCTCGGTTGCGTGATCCTCGGCAAGTCATTTGACCTCCATTTTCTGTGCTGGAAACCAGAGATGACACTAGTAAACCTACCTCGTGAGGTCGAATAACAATCAGATGGAATTATACATGTAATTGTGTATAATCGCAGGGCTTAGCAAGCTTCTAGTGCTCACTAAGTGCTCGGAATGACAAATGCCACATTTTTATTGTTGTATTGACATTTATGATGATGATAAAGGAGGAGGAGAAATGGAACCTAAGAGAGAAAAAGACAGGATTAAAGGCATTTTTAAAAATGGTCAGTGGCAGACGCAGGATGACAGCCTAGCTCTCCCGTCTCCAACCCTGTGTTCCTTCTACGCTTGCTTGTAGCTCACACTGCCGTCATTCTTTCAGTGTTACTCTTAGCCACCGGCATCTCTAAAGAGGCTTACTGCCCACTCAGTGCTCCCCAACACATCTTTTGGTTCTGTTTTACATCAACTTTGTGAGGTAATCTGTGTATACCCATTTTGCAGATGAAGAAACTGAGAAAAAGAGAATAAAAATGACTTATCCAATTCTAGTAGGTCAGAAGCAGAACTGGGATATGAACTCAGATCTCTTGGCTTGAGATCTGCCTCCCTTGTGGGAAGGTCAACCCTGCTTTTCTGTTGTAAAACATCAAACTAGCATTTACTGAGGCCAGGGACTGTGCTCACTGAGGGGACTTGGAAGTGGGTTGGACCTGCTGCCTCCCTGAGGGCACCCGGAGGCTGGAGGGCAGAAGGACACTGAAAGAAAGAAACAGGGGTTTCCAACAGAAACGACAGATGCGACACCTGCATCTACCGTTTCTCCCTCCCCGAACCCTATCAAAGGGCAGTAAAGGGACTTCTTCAAACCCCAGAAACTCAGAATAACGGAGAGGACAGGAGAGGTGACAGCAGCAACCAAATTCGGGAAGCTGAAGAGCAGACCGACTTTGCAGGTACGGGGACAATCCTAAGATGACGGTGGGGAAAGTTACGTCCTGACCACAGTTACATCAGAAGTCTCCAGCGCTTGGGGGATGGGCTGTACCAGGAAGCGAATGGAGCTAAAATCAGGAGCAGACTGAGCTGCTTCTCAGAAGCAGGATGTCGGTACTTTGAGATGGGAGTCTCCCAACCTCCTCTCTCCTTCTCCTCAAAATAAAAAATAATAATAATAATCAGGAGCAGAACTGATTGAGCATCTGTTCAAGGAATAAAAACTTCGTCTTCTCCCCAAATCCAGGCAGCCAAGCACACACCCCTCAACTGAGACAGAGGCCCTCTGGACAGGTGTATATGGGATGAGAATCCTAGAACTTTCCTCCCACCCCTGTGCTAGAACGCTCAGTCCCAGCCAGTCCCGCACACTTCAGGCAAGAGATTGGAAAAGCTTTCTCCAGGGAATCTTACCAGCCCAAAGGAAAAGGTCTCTACACACAGATGTTAACAGTTCTCAAACCAATCATCCAAATTACTCCCAGAGATACTCATACCACCAGGTTCCACCCACGCACACACTCAGAAAGACCAATCTTGTGAACAGACAACCAAGAGTTATTAGTCATGGGAGGAAAACAGCACACATGCAACAAACAACAATCAGACAAAAGCAACTTGGAACAAGTCTCTATTTGGGGGGAGGAAAGCCTTTTAAAAAGCTGCCATTGACGTTCTTAACGAAAGAAGAGAAGATATTGTACTCATGAAACAAGAACTGGACACCATTAAAAAAGTGGACATTCCGAGGATTTAAAAAGAACTCTTGGAAACTAAAATAAATAGCAGAGATTTTTAACACTTAGTAAAAGAGCTGGAATATATTTTGAGTAAATGCACCCAAAGGACAGAGATGGAAAATAGGAGGTGTGGTGATTAATTTTCCATATCAACTTGGCTGGCTCACAGGGTGGCCAGATATTTTGCTAAACATTATTTCAGACTCTGTGAGGGTGTTTCTGGATGAGATTAGCGTTGAAAGGGTAGACTGAGTAAAGCAGACCACGCTGCACAAAGTGCGTGGGCATCAACCAATTCTGAGGGCCTGAATAGAACAAAAATTGCAGGAAGGGCAAATTTGCTTTCCCCACCTGACACCTTACTGGGACACTGGTCTTCTGTCCTCAGACTGGGACTGATGCGTTCTCAGAACTATACCACTGGCTTCTCTGGGCCTCCAGCTTGTAGACAGCAGATTCTTGGACTTCTCACTTGAGCCAATTCCTTATTTTATATATAAATATATAAAATATATTGCACCCAACCACAACTTGGGGAATTTTTCAAAGCAAAAGGACCCAAAAACAAAAGTACTTCTCTGGATGAATGTATAAGAAAAGACCCACACCGGGGCACACCATCATGAAACTTGATTCTCTGGGACAAAGAGAAGATCTCACAGCTTCCAGGGAGAGGAAAAGGGTACCACACAAGGGTCAGGAATAGCTCTGGACTTTCTTTTATTTTTGGAGACAGAGTCTTGCTCTGTTGCCCCGGCTAGAGTGCCGTGGCGACATCATACCTCACTGCAACCTGAAACTCCTGGGCTCAAGCGACCCTCTGCCTCAGCCTCCCAGGTAGCTGGGACTAGAGGCATGCGCCACCACGCCCAGCTAATTTTTTCTATATTTAGTAGAGACGGGGTCTCGCTCTTGCTCAGTCTGGTCTCAAACTCCTGAGTCCAAGTGATCCTCCCGCCTCAGCCTCCCAGAGTGCTAGGATTACAGGTGTGAGCTGCCATACCCGGCCAGCTCTGGACTTGCTGACAACAGCACGGGCAGCTAGCAGACACACGCACAGGAGCAAAGCCGGAGAAATGCTGAAGGAAACGAGTTTCCAACCTGGATTTCTTCACCCAGCCAAGCTATCCATCAAATGAGGGGATAGAATGAAGATATTTTTAGAGGTGCAAGATCTCAAAACACAGTCTTCATTATTCTCAGATTCCATATTTTCAAATCCTACTCGCTAAAGTTTATTTGTAACCCAGAATCAATATTCACACGATGCTTTCACAGTCATTCACGGATATTCGCACAGCAGCAAAAAGTTTGAGTCACTTGATGTGCACGTTCCCAGCTGAAGTCGAATCAGGCAAGCTCTGTCTTCTCGTTTCGGCTCTCAAACCGTAAACAGGCGTCCTTTTCTCAGTCTATTTAGTGCCACGTTTTCTCCATTTTCATGCTTTTTCTTGGTAATTTCGCTGCTTGAAATGACCCCCAAGCGCAGTGCTGAAGGGCCGCCCAGCATTCCCAAGTGCTAGAAGGCCGCGCTGCGCCACGCGGAGAAGGCGCACGTGAGAGAAGCCTGGTGCGGGCAGGAGTCACAGTGCTGCTGGCCGAGTTCAGTGTTACTGAGTCAACGATATCTCTTAAATAAGGTGTCTTTAAACACACATAAAACGGGGCCATGTGTCGATCCACCGATGAAAACATTGTGACCGCAGACTTGCGGGAACATAACCCTGCCCTTCCCCCTCGGAGCAGCGGCTTAGTCTTGGCGCACTCTGCGTTCTTGGTGACCTTGTGGAGCATGACTCCCGTGAATGAGAACTGACCGTACCGCCCTGAGACCCTTTCTCGGGAGATGACTAGAGAAGGCGCTTCTCCAGAATGAGGGTAAACCAAGGAAGAGGAAAATAGGGAATCAGGACAAGGCGAAAGGCACGAGGAGTCCCCAGGCACTGGGGGAAGGGAGCCCCCGGGGGCCGCTGGCCCTGCAGCCTGGGGCGCCAGGCACGGGCTTCTCCAGGCAGATGTGGGCGGGGAAGACCGGCGCTCCTGGAAGTCCTGCCAGGAAAGTTCGGGGCGGAGTTAGCAACAGTTGTGTAGAAAACTAAGCAAAAGAGAAACAAGACAATTAGCTGGACACAGGGGTGCCAGGGCAGGAAAGGTTTCTTCACTGTTGGAAGCATGTTGCCCAAATTGACTCACTGAACGCTCCAGCCCGGCAAGGCTGGGTCAATGGCTCCAACCGACAGGTCAAATGATCTGCCCAGGATCACACAGCTAAGAGGCAGGGGAGGACCGGACTCCACGCCCTTCATCGCTGACAGCAGAGGTGACCCAAATCCTAAGACTGTACAGACAGGTGTGAGGACATGGGAAGGTGTGCGTGGTGAAGGAGAGCCAGGAGATGGCGCAGTCGTCACCTTCCAGGATGGCGGGTCAACTGAGAGGGCTGACAGCTTAAAAAACTCAAGCCGTGGTCTCAGAGGCATGTATTTAATGACACAGGTGAAAACCCGAGTAGTCAGTTAAAGGAGGTGAAATAGTTGCCTCGGGAGGGCACACAGGATGGGGTAGGGGGACAGGGCAGGAAATGCTGTTTTTCCTAACAAACCTTGTAGAACTATTTGCCTGTACAAGCTTGATAAAAATAAAAGCTAAAAATAAAGAAAAGAAATAAACAAAGTCCCCTGATCCTAGACAGAGCCTGCAAGCCAGGGCTGCCAGGGCGGGGCCTGGAGGCAGGGAGCCCGAGCTTTTCTGTTTCCCCTGGAGGCTCTGCCTTTGACCCAGGAGACACCCCTCCGGCCCCCCAGCACATGGTGCCCCCTCCCCCCGTGTGAGTTATGGCCCCAGATTGGTTGAAGATCCCAACAGGGAATCGCCTGCCTGCAGGAAATCCATCTGCACCAACCTTCCTGCTCACTCAGGGCCTCCGTATTGACCTATTGATGTCAATTGCAAATGAGGAGCCCTCCCAGGGCCGCTCCTCGGGCCCTCATTCCAGGCTGCTGCTCCACAAAAGGAACTGGGCTGCCCAGGGCTGTCACCGCACACGCTAATGACACAGGCATTGACACATCAGGCCCTCAAGAGACACCCCAAGCACCTGAGATCACAGAGACAAAGTAGAATCCGTGGGGGGAGTACCCCAGAGATGCGGGGGACCATCGATCCACATCGAATCCTGTGCTGTTGCCCCCACCCCGGTCCCTACCCCTTTCTGCCAATTTCCTCCACACTGACTCACAATTGCCAGAGGCAGATTTTACTGAAGGGTCACAGGTGATGGCCCCCAGAGCAGATCATCTGAGACTGAGTATTAGATGCCACTGCGTACACATCACCCCCCCTTCCTCTTTGCATCAAACTCAATAACCAAACTTGCTGCTTAATGGGGACAACCCCCTTCCTATGGAAGTTTCAGGTCCTAAAAGCGACACCTTTCCCCTCACACCCATGACAACTGCCGTCTACTCCGCCCCTTCCTTACCTTGTTTCAGCCCAAGCAGACTCTCAGCTAGTGAGATTAATACTTCTCGCCTACTTCTCAGGGTTCTTGCGAGGGCCGCGTGAATCACGCAGGCCGGGGTATTTTGGGAAATAAAAGGGTGCGAAATCCAAAGACTATTTTGAGAAATTCAAGCAATCAGCCCTCTCGGATGCTGAAGCGGATGATTAAGTGTCCCTGACAGAGCTGCAGAGCAGGCGTGAATGGAGCCGACTGGAGAGCAGAGAAACGTCTTCATGCAAAGAATTCAGGACATGACAAAGTTGCCTTCAGTAGACAAAGAGCCATGGAAAGAGTCGCAAATAAAAACCCAGTGCAGATGCATTCTTCAAATCTTTCACATACACTGGAAAAGAGGAATATTTATAAAGCAAAGCAAATCCTCGGAAGACTGGCCAAACATGTCAGTGAATATTGACCAGCTCTCTGGGGAATGGGAAGTTTTCAGGGTTTGAAATCATTAGGGAGATTTTTTTTAAAAGGGAAAAGAGAACTGATTGACTGTATAAAAACAAAAAATCTTCTGTACTACAGAAAAAATGAACAGGGGAAGAAATAGACTGACAAGCAAATGAATGGTGAGGGGTTAAGACCAATAATCTATGAAAACACTATGCTCAGTGGTAAGAAAAGCCTTAAACCAACAGGGTTTTTATTTTCTTTTATTTTTTGAAACTTGACAAAATGATACCAAATTTCATCTGGAAAAATAAACATGTAAGACCAGCCAGGGAAATTCTGAGCAAAAACAAAAGTAGTGGAGGAAGACTGGCTTTACCAGATGTTGAAACGTCTTATGAAAGTACAATAATTTTTAAAGTTTAGTGCTGGAAAAGAAACAGACAGCTCCGTCCAGACCTGAGTGCAGAAACGGGGTGGAAATGTGGGGATGCGGCCTGTGGATAAGGGAGGCTGTTCCGATCGCAGGGGAAAGACACATCCGCTGCTCAAAGCCCGGCGTTGACATAACCGGGTCGTCAGCCATCTGGAAAAAATAGCATTGAATCCCTACCTCACCCCTTACACCCAGATAAATTCCGGATGGATCCAAATTTTTTTAAAAAATTGAACCATAAAAATTCTAAAAGAAAACATAGGTGAACGTATTTATAACCTTGGAAAGGAAAGGTCTTTCTAAGCAGGATACAGAACGCAGAAGCTATAATAAAATTCATTTGCAGAAATACACGGTGAGACAGCCAAAGAGTACTTTGGAAACGACAAAGAGTGAGTCCTCTCCGACATGGAAACATACGATTAGCAGAGAGCAGAGAAACGGCCTTTCCTACATAAAACAACTCGATATGGCCACGGGTCTTCCCCAGACGATGAACAACGGGAAGAATGTTGAATCAGTGAAGTTGGGACACTACATAAGGAGAAATATCGGTTTAAATCATTTTCACATATACTAAAAAGTAAATTATTTATGAAGCAAATCAAATCCTAGAAAGACTGCCCCAAAATATAAGGGAATATTGAACAGATCTCTGGAGGGATGAGAACCTTCCGAGCTTTAAAATGATTGAGGAAATCAAAAAAGGAATGGAGAACTGATTCAGCTATTTAAAAAACACTTTCTGTACCAAAAAAATCAAAGTTAAACAATTTTGACTACATAACATTTTAAAATTTCTAGGTGAAAAAATAAGTACAAACAAAGTAAAGACAGAAGCTAAACAGGGACTGACATTTCGTAGGATTAATTGCTTTAATTTAGAGCACACTCACACAAATAAGTGAGAAAAAGACTTAAAACCTAGCAGAAAAAATGACAAAAGCTGTATATGAAAAGGAACTTCCCAGAAAAAGAAATTAAGATGAACAATAACCATATGAAAAATGTTCAACCTCATTCATAATTAAGAAACGTAAGTAAAAACAATAAGATGCCCTTTTTACCTATCAAATTGGCCAAGATTTGTAAGTTTGAAAATGCCCCGAAGATATGGAGAAATAGCTATTCTCAAACACTGTTAGAGGGAGTATTAAGTGGTCTATTCTGCGCCTTTTGATTGCCGTGTGATACTCCACGTGTGGATGTAGCAACATTTATTCAACCAGTCCCAGTTTATAGACACTTAGGGTTTTTTCCAGTTTTGGTATGAAAAGCAGCACTGCGATGAACATCCTTGTGCACCCGTCTTGCATGCGTGCATAAACGTATCCGTAGGAAACACTCTTGCCCAGGAACTGCTCAGTGAATGGGCCTTCGCTATGAAAGTGTTGAGGGGTGTTGCCAAAGTGCCTTCCTGCAGGGTTACAGCGGTTGTCACTGACCGGTCGTGTGTGCGAACGCCTGGGTCCCTGTACCTTCCCCAGCACCAAAAATCATAGCATTAATATTACTTTAATTGTTAAGTCCATTTTTTTAAAAAAAGGATGCCGGGGGGTGCGTGGGTGGGATAGGAACTGGTCAGGAACTGCAAATTGTGCTACAAATGTAAGAAATTTTTCTTATTTCTGCATTTGCCACTTACCTGCCATGTGGTCCTCAGCAGATCCCCTCCCCTCCCGGGGTCTCAGTTTCCCATCTGTAAAACAAGGGGGATGAGATAAATTAACATTTTCAAACCTCCTCACCAAATGACGAAGAGTGAGTTGGCCTTACCCTGAGTGTCCCGGGTGGCGGGGGTGGGCGGGAGGTGGTCCTTGCCCGCCTTCCCTCGTACACACCAGAGAAGCAGCCGGAGAGGGGCTCCAGCCTGGCCCAGCCCGAGCAGACAGGCACGGGTCTCATTCCTAAGCTGCAGCTGAGGACGGTGGGGAAGCCCACGTCTGCTCTGTTGGAGAGGTGGTTGTTTCCCTGCCACTGTGCGATTGGGCCCCAGGGCTGCCTTTCCTGGTGGCTTGGGTGTGGGCCATTCAAACAGTGATCTTGCTCAGAACCATCTGTGGCTCCCCACTGCCCAGGGAAGTAAGGCTAAGCCCCTTGGCTGACTCTGGCCTGGAGGCTCCAGGTTCCAGGTCCAGCCTCCCGCTATGCTCTGGCCAGATGCATAGTCTCTATTTTCCACAAACCGAGCTTTGAACATACACCTTATCTGGGGGCTCCCCTTCCTTGAGGACTGTGTTCACCTGCAATGTCCTCCCTTCCATCCCTAGGGACTTCTTTTCCACCAGCTGTGTGTGCCCTTCCGCATAATCTATAGCGTGTAATCTGATGTAGGAGTCAAAGGCCACAGGGTCAGGAGAGGGAAAATCTATAAGCTTTCATCAAGGCTCTCTGGCTCGGTGAATCTTAGCGAACCTAACAGGAAAAAAGCATGCACATTCAAAATAGGCATGCGGTACAGTTACAGTTAAGCTGGGATGTGTATGTATGTGTGGAAAAAAAGACCACAAGGAAATATGATACCGAAATGCTCTTTGCATATCTTCAAGATAATAATAACATTGATAATGGTGAGACGATAGCTTACATGGGTTAAGTCAGCACTGCATGCCAAGAAGCACGCTAAATATTTTGTATGTTCTCTTTATTCATTTTAATATATTTCAATTTCTCTGTAATTTATGCATATGCCTTTTGTAATCAGAAAAATGTGTTGCTTTTTAGTGTATTAGAGTTAAATCGTGAATTATTTTCATGCAGTTAAAGGTTCTAGACATAGACAGCTAAGGTCAAACTCCTCCCCACCTTCTAGGCAAGATGTCTAAGTTTCCGGACCCCCTCTTCTCCTGCCTACTCCCCAAACCCCTGCAGCCCCTCTGAAACCTGGGCCCGACAGCTGCCTCTAACTACACATCCTCAGAGGATGAAGCTAGAACCCCAGATCCCGGGAGTCCCCTCCCCTGACCTGTTTTAACTGCCTGAGCTTCCGTGGCTATCTGGCAGAAGTGGGGTGGCCAAAAGCCCAAACTCCAGAAGTCCGACAAGCCCTGAACCTGGTGTATGCCCCTGTGTGAACTTGGCCAAGTGACCCCTTCCTCTGTGCCTCAGTTTCCCCATCTGCAAAATGGCCATCACAGCAGTAGTCACCTCCTTTGTAGACCTGGATGAGAATGAAATGGGATGAATGAAGAAAAGTCCTGAATCCAAGGCCTGGCACATAGTAGGCACTCAATAAATAAGTGCAGTCATCATCATCATCATTGTAACTAATTTGTCGGGGGATATTCAGAGGCGGCAGGCAGGCAGCCCCTCTAGTGAGCACTCATGAAGAAGGCCTCCCGACGCAGGCTCAGAAAACCAGAATGTTAAAAGGATAAATAAAGAGTCTCTGGGAGCTGGACAAAGTCTGGGCCGGCCCGAGGGGGAAGGGGAATTCGGCTGCCGAGAGGGTTTAAGCCCTGGACAATGGGCGCCGTCTGAACTAACCAGGGCTGCTTCTTTGAGTCGTGAGAAGAGCTATTTTCTTGTTTAAAGCCTTAAAGAGCTATTAAGTCGGGCAAATCACTGGTAAAACAGCTGGAAACCTAAGTAGCAATTTAAACAGTCCATTGCCCTTCCGTCCCGGTGTGGAATGTGAGCGCCTGAGCGCCGGGGCACAGCATCTCCGGGTCCCACTTTGTCAGGCCTGAGAGGATTGAGTGGGGGACCCTTCCCCAGGCTCTGAATACAGCCAGAGCTTTACTTAGCAAAGCCACAATTTCTACCCTGCCCCCTCCTCTTTTTTTTTTTTTTTTTAAGTGAGCAGACCAAACTCTAATTTTCCCTCTTTTCTCTCCCCTGGTCTCCCTGAATCGGCCCATTCTTTCATTATGTGGAACTAATGAAGGCCTCGCGGAGTCCCCGCTCAGGAATAGGGCCCTTAAATAAAACATGTTTCATTGATCAACTTCAAAAAGTCTTTGCTAGGATGGGAGGTGGGAGTGGGAGGAGGTTGGGGTGGGGGTGGAGTGGGGAGGGTCCCCCGTCCCCAGGGGCTGCCTGGGAGGGGAGGGCACTGGGAGGTTGAGCCTGTCGAGTGACAGCCCCGGAGGGGGGAGGAGAGGGCCGTGCATAATGTCTGTTTCTGTCCCCACGATCCAATCCCCAATCCGTTTGTTTGTTTTGTGGGCAGCGATTCTGCAGGCGCCTGGGGGCAGGCCTGCCTGAAGCCCCACCATTCACCCGCAGTGGATGGAAAGGAGGGCTGGATTGCTTTAAATTTTTTATTTTATTTTTTCTTAATCTCCCCACAAATAAAACTTTTGGACAACCAAACAGAGCTCTGGCCTTAGAGCAGTCCCCCAGGGAAACGTGGCCGCCAGCTTCAAGCTTTCCTAACATCTATTCCAGCAACATCCCACAGGCCCACAGTCTGAGGGGGGAGGCACCGCCTTCAACAAATATTTAGTGAGCACCTACTATGTGCCAGTCACCTCTACCAATTAATTCTGTTTTTATGGGTTTTTAAAATTGTTTTAATTGAAAAGGCAGTGAATGTCAATTGCAAAACAATCCCATGGCACACTAAGGGGTTTGCAGTAAAAAGCAAAAGTCCCACCAGGGACCTCTTACTCCCACTCTTGGGAGGAAACCACTGTTAACATTCGGATGTGTCACTTTTTGAGACTTTCTTTATACAAACACACACACACATACTCTCATACAGCAGAGAGGGTTTTTTTAGTCTGTTGTGCTTTTGCAAACACAGGATCACAGACAAATCCTGTTTTAAAACTTGCTTTTGTCACAATGTAGCAGGAGCATTTTTTGAGATACTCTTTAATGGCTGCATATTACTATTCTATGATGTTTGTGCATCATTGACTCAGTCTTTCCCCTATTGGAAGATATTTAGGTTGTTTTTACATGTTTCTCGTAACCAATGATGGTGTCCTGAACACCCTTAAACAGGTATTTCTGTCCATGGGCAAGTATTTCTTTTTTCTTTTTTCTTTTTTTTTTGAGATAGAGTCTCTCTCTCTGTTGCCCTGGCTAGAGCGTCGTCATAGCTCACTGCAGCCTCAAACTCCTGGGCTCAAGCAATCCTCCTGCCTCAGCTTCCTGAGTCACTGGGACTACAGGTGTGCACCACCATGCCAGCTAATTTTTTCTACTTTTAGTACAGATGGGGTCTCGCTCTTGTTCAGGCTGGTCTCAGACTCCTAAGCTCAGGTGATCCTCCCACCTCAGCCTCCCAGAGTTGCTAGGATTGCAGGCGTGAGCCACTGCCCCCGGCCTCTCCAGGGGCAAATATTTCCGTAGAGATTCTTGGATGGGCAATTGTTGACTCAAAGGTAGTTGCATTTTATTTCTATTTTTCCTGTTTATACAGTGCATAGAGTAAGGTGTATTACGCACTCATCCTAAGTATTCAGCTCAATACATTCTACGCATGCATATGCCTGGATAATCCCACCCAGATCAAGACAGAACACTTCCCGCACCCCCAGAAGGCTCCCTGTGTGCCCTCCCTGACAACCCCCACCCTCAGGTAAGAAGGAGTATTTAAAATTACAATCCCTCCATAAAGGCTGCTCCATTTTACCCTCCGCTGATGGTGTTCAAGACTCACTGTCTCCCAGCACCTGGCCAGCACTGTGTGTCACCGATCCCTGTCTTTTTTGCCAATTCTGCAGGGGAATGGTGTGTCTTGTGTTGACCTAGTTTGACCCCTTGGATGGGAGCGAAGCTAAAGTTTTTGCTCCAAAAATACTCCACCTTTTAGCAATTCCTCATCTGCGAATTGCCACTTCACATCCTTTGCCCCTTTACTTAGTCCCTTAAGACTTACCATCTTGGCCACGCTGCAGCCTGGGGTCGATCTGAGCCCTTCCCCTCCCCACGCTCTGCGTCCTCTTCCCCCACACTTCCGAGCTCTTCGCCCTGGTAGAGAAGGAGGGGTTTAAATATGGTCCTTTGTTTGCTGATGGATGTCTGCCTTCCTGGCATTCTTACCATGGAACACCTGGGACAGGCCACTTAACCTCTCTGAGCCTTGGTTTCCGCATCTGTAGCCTGGCAAGACGCACACCCTCGTGGCAAGGGTGTTTTGTGAACAAAATGAGATTGTGAATGGTTGGCCTTTATTAAGAACTTATTTTCCCAGCCTTTTCTTAGGTTCCAAACTGAGAGCCCCCTGGAACTGGATTCCTAATGCTGAAAGATGAGGAAGGACCAGGGGTTTAGGGGCTCTGGGTCCACAGTGGGAGTAACCCCCCAAGGGTTACTTTAAAGCAGCTTTTCTCAAACCCTGGGATCAAGAAGAGTCCAGACTGTTCCTCGAGGAGTGTTCCAAAGAATCTTAAATAGATGCTGCATGATTAAAATACAGGGGGTGGGGGCGGTCAAACCAACGTGGGGTACTCTGGGCCCCGCAGACGTAGGATGTCTGTGCTGCGGCATCTCCCAGAGCCCTTCACATGCCAGCCGCGAGGGGCCACTCTCCAGGAGGGTGGGGTGCCTGTGGGATAGTTCCCGACTGGACTCGACCCTGAATTCCCAGAGCAGTGGGAGAAATACCCCAGTGTCTGCTCTGGGAAAGCCGCCTGTAGAGAATACTTGGGTGGGGTAAATAAATGCCTTGACCTGATTCGCAGCATCCCACCCGGGCCAGAGGGACCTTTGTAAAACACAACTCTGCCATGCCATTCCCTTGCCCAGATCCTTCCTGTCCCTTGTGCCTCAGTACCACTGCCAGGATACAGTTGGCCACCCCTCCAACTGGCTCACGGCTTTGCCTCCAGGCTCCCCAAACTATTTGTAGTTTCCTCTGCTTCATGCCTCTTCCTCCATTGGAATGCTCTTAGTCTCCAAGCACCTGTCGAACTCCTACTCATCCTACAAAACCCACTTACCTCTCCTGTGAAACTTTACCCTCGCACTTGTGTCCCCCTGCCCCCTGCCAGGCCTGCTGGGTTGCTCCCTCTCTCCTTCACCACAAAACTGCATATATATCTTGGCACTTATTCTATCCTGTCTAAAATTTATATCAGTATTTATTGTGTACCAGCTGTATGCCAGCCACCATGCAAGGAACTTTACATGTGTCATCTCATCTCTCCCACACTGAGCCCCAGTGATGAGAGTTTTTTATTCTCATTTTATATATGAGGAAGCCAAAGCTCAGAGAGGCTTAGTAACTTCCCCGAGGACACACAGCTGGTTAAGTGGTTGGGTCCACTCAGATCCAAAACCAACTCACGTGGTCAGTTGCAGGAGACTTGTGGTCTAGCAGACAGGATCAAGGGCCCCTCTGGCTGGAATCTTGGCTGCCTTCTGCGGAATTCATTGTTCGAGTCTCCTTTTCTGGCCTTGAGCTTCTCATGAGTAGGGGCCAGGTCTCGTCCTGTGTCCCTAGTGTCTGGCACGGGGCCTGGCATGGAGTCATTGCTTATTGAGTTTCTTTCTATAAGTGAAATAAATCCTCTTCCGTCTCTACTGGGCACTATCACAACAACTGAATAGCTCTTTTTTTTTCTCCAACAACTCAGGTAGGACCAGCATAACCTGGGGGAGGGGGTACTTCACTTTCTTGGCCTCAATTTCTCTGCCTGCAAAACAGAGGATGTGAGATTCCCAACCTCAGCCTTTGACTGTGAGGATCAAATAAGATGAAAGGCGTGACTGAGTCTGTAAAGTCCTGCACAAATGCCCATTGTCACTATCTCCGTGACCCACCCCGGCCACATCACAACCACGAGGCTAGTTATCAAAGAGCATAGCTAGCCTTGGGAGCAGAAGAGCCCAGGTCCCTTGGTGGAGCTCTCTCTGGCCAGTCTCCACTCCTCCAACATTCCTGGGAGATAAGGACGTCAGCACGAGGCCATCGTGGATCACTGTGCGTGGGGCACGTGTCTGTCTGCAGCCTGGCATGGGCAGCTGTGGGAGACTTTTATCCTGGTGATACTTGCGCCCTCCTCCTTTGTGCTGGGGACAGTCTTGGAGTTGAACTCGACTCGACTAGGCCTCTTCCATTCAAAACAGCAAAGCAAGGCAAGGCCCCAGAGGATGGAAAGCTGTGGGTCTCTGGCCTGAGACCTTAACTTCTCTCTGGATCCTGGGAGACCCCCTCCCCGCCCCGGGATGTTGCTGGCCAGAGTCATAGCTTCCTACTTGTATATCATCACTGCCACTGATCAGTCTGGGAGAAAAACTTTTGAGGGGAATCCAGGCACGTGTCTCCACTGCCATACCTATCTTCAGTATCTGCCTTGCTGGACCATTGCTGGCTCTGGAGCAAGAAGGGAGGAAAGGGGACTAGTGACCCCCTAATTTATGGATACCCCCAAATTCATGGGGTCCCCCTATGTACCTGGTATCAAGGCTCCTCTCTGAACAACTGCAGCCTTGAAGTCCTTACCTGGCTTCCTGATGGTGCCACCTCCTTGGAGGACAGTGCTGGTCTTGGGTACAGAGAACTGCTCACAGCCCAGGTGGGTAGCTCCTTGCACAGGGGCCCCAGAAAGAGTGCTAGGCAGTGACCCCCAAGGGCAAAGGGTAAGATAAAGAGGGCTCCACAGATCTGAGAGATACTTAGGAGGTAAAATTGACAGAACTTGGTAATGTCTTTCTGAGAAGCCGTTTGGCAGTAGGTCAGAGACAAAAACCTGATTCCCTTCCAACCAGTTATTTCACCTCCACAGATTTATTTTAAAGACATGATCAGACATGTGGGCAAAGATTTAGGTCAAGGATGTGTTATAAACACCACTCAGTGTTGTTTGTAACAGCGAAAAAATTGAATCAGTCTATACTGCATGAGTAAATTATGGTGCATCCCTGCGGTGGAATAATACATATCCAACTTAAAAATCACTCGTTTTAGGCTGGGTGTGGTGGTTCATACCTGTAATCCCAGCACTTTGGGAGGCCAAGGCAGGAGGACAACTTGAGGCCAGGAGTTCAAGATTAGTCTAGGCAACATAGTGAAACTCTGTCTCTACAAAAGTTTTTGAAAAATTAGCCAGGCATGGTGGCACACAGCTGTAGTCCTAGCTACTCAGGAGGCTGAGTCAGGAGGATGCTTGAGCCCTAGAGCTCAAGACTACAGTGAGCTATGATCCCACCACTGCACTGCAGTCTGGGCAACAGAGCAAGACCCTGTCTCTAAAAAAATAAAAAATTTAAAAAACTAAAATCACACATTTTAAAAGAAGATTTTATGCTTATTATTTTGAATGAAGCAAGAGAAAACAGGATGCAAAAATGTATGTGTTGAATGAAACTCAGAAAGTATGCCAAACAAAAGAAGCCAGACAGAAAATCATATACCATTATGCATGATTCCATTCATATAAAGCTCTAGAATAGGCAAATTAATCCATAGTCAAAGGTTTGAGATCAGTGGCTGCTTGCGTTTGGTTGGAGCAATTGCCTGGGAAGGGCAAGTGGACATTCTGGGAGTCCTGGAAATGTTTTCTGTCTTGATTGTGGTGGAAATTATACAGGTGTATGCATTTGTCAAAACTCATTTGAGGGTGCAGCCACTGTGGAAAACATTATGGCAGTTTCTCAAAAACTTAAATTAAAATTACCATGTGATCCGGGAATCTTACTTCTGGATATATTAACATACCCCAAAGAATTGAAAGCAGGAACACAAACCAGTGTCTGTACAGCAATGTTCAGAGCAGCATTATTCACAATAGTCAAAAGGTAGAAATGACCCAAATGTCCGTCCACAGATGAATGGATAAACAAAATGTGGTACATACATATAATGGAATATTACTCAGCCTTAAAAAGGAACAAAATTCTGATCCATGGATGAGCCTTCGAAATGTTATGCTACGTGAGATAAGCCAGACACAAAAGGACCAACATCGTACGATTCCACTTATATGAGGTACAGAATGCATAGAGATGGAAAGCAGAGCAGTGGTGACCAGAGGCTGCGGGGCAAGGGGAAGGGGAAGTTAGCATTTAATGGGAACAGACTTTCAGTTTGGGAAGATGCAAAAGTTCTGGAGATGGACGGTGGTGATGGTTGCACAACAATGTGAATGTACTTAATACCCCAGAACTGTTCACTTAAAAGGTAAATTTTACATTATGTATATTCGACCACAATAAAAAAATTTTAACTCACCCAACTACTCGCTTAAAACAGTGCATATTACTATATGTAAAGTACGCCTCTACAAAGATCATTTAAATAAAATAAAAAATAAACATAGAGGCTGGAAAAATATGTTGTATGTGTGATATGGTCTTAGTTTTATTTTTTAAAATGTATATGCTCACAGAAAAAACACTGGAAGGAAATACAGTAGAATGTTACTTGTTCTCTCTGAGTCTTTTCTATATTAAGCAGATAGACAGGACTTTAAATTGGAAAAAAATGTTAATTTCTGGAGTGGTGAGGTCAGGTGACTCCGGCTACCCTGGCGGGTGTGGGTTTGAGCCTCCGTGGAGTCATGGGGGCGAGAGACGGTGTTGGCTCAACCAAGCCAGTGGCTGCGGGGACGGAGAGGAGAGGCCATGGACGCAGGTTGACAGGGGCTGGTGAGTGGAGTGAGGAGAGGAGAGAGGCACCCCCCACGCAGGGAGCGCCGACAGGGGCAGGCTGGGCAGGAGGGCGCACTTGGCAGAGTTCAGGTGCCTGAGGGGGCTCCGGGTAGATGTGTCCAAGGGGTAGTGGATCTGTGAGGCTGGGCCTCAGTTTCCCCAGCTATAAAATGAGGCGCATAGGCTGGGCTGTCTTTAGGACTCATCTGCAGCGTTTCCCGCCAACGTGTCCATGAACTTGCAGCCGCAGAGGCGATGGCGGGGACGTGCCGGCACACTGCCAGGCTCTGCAGGACGTGCTGCAAAGGCAAAGCCGCCGGCCCTTGAGCTCCCTGTGGGAGACTCTGCGAAGCCCTTCTGGGTGTCGCCGTCTCACGTGCCTCCTTGAATGGTGAGGTGGGGGCGGTGACGGGCAGCGGTTCCAACGGATTTTGGAACTGTTAGAAAGATGAGAGAACATAAAACTGAGTAGTAGCTAGAAATCGTCCATGCGAATTATGAACCGATACACGTAAAAACCACTTTTCTCAATATGGAAACACAAAAAAGTAAATCTTGAAGCATTACAGGGAGGAGCGCTCTGCTGCCCCTGCCCCTCAGCCCTTTGAGCCTTCTAGTGTGTTTCATTAACAGGTAACGGTTAATTTAGGAGTGTGTCCTGTGGAGGGGGAGTCACTTAGACCTGGGTTCAAATCCCACCTCTGCCCCTTGCCGGCTCTGGGTCAGGCAGCATGAGCCCCCCGTGCGCAGGCGTGGAGTGGGGGTGGCCGCAGTTTCTAGCTCGCGGTCTTACGTACTGCAACACGCAGGGCATCTCAGCACAGTGCCAGGTACACGGGGCCGCTCAACCACGTCAGCTGTTGTTACCCCTAGGGGAGGAGGCAGCCGCGACAGGTCAGGATATGCTGAGTGTCACAACCCAGGCAGGTCATTTCAGAGCGACGTAGGCTCCTGGGAACTGACACCCTCACCTGACAGGTCAAGCCAAGAAATGGGGCCTGTGTGGCTCAGGGTCACCCAGGGATAGGGGAAAAGATGACCCTCAAAGGTCTAGAGACGTGTGCAATTCCAGGAGGTATTATGCAATTTCGTTTTGATTAAAATAGGATGACAAATGCCTTTTATGTCCTCGAGACAGAGGATGATGTCTGTGTAATGACATTTTATGCTTGCAGAGAAACTTATTTTCTCTAAGAACTTTCACACTGTTATTAATAAAGAGAATTTTTCATGAGGAAATTTTAAAAAGTAAGGTGCTCTTAACTAGTTGACTAGTACTACCACCTGCTACTATTAGTAATAGCATTAGTACTAGTACTAGTAATAGTGCAGTAGCAGTAATTATAATAACAGCATGTACTGACTACCTCCATGTGCCAGGGCTTTATGTACAAAATCTCATTGATTCCTTCCCACAGCCTCGTGAGAAAGACATTAGCATCACTCCCATTTTACTGATGAGGAAACCGAGGCTCAGAGGGGTCTCACACCATTTCTGCCTGTGTTTAATCTTCCCGACAATGCTAAGAGGTCAGTTACACAGAGGTGGAACCTGAGGTGCACGGAGGTGTTAGCAATTTAGCCAAAGGTGTAGGGCTGGTGAGTATGGAAGGTGTGGTCTGAGGCCAGACCTGCTGGATGTTGTGCTGAGGGCTGAGGTCAGCGGCTGGAGTCAGGGCGGCAGCCGGTGTGCCTGGAGGGGAGAAGGAGGGGAGCCCACCTCCTCTCCCCTCCTCTTCTTGCTAGACCTGTGCGAGGCGTCACCAGGGGGAGCCAAAGGGCCCCAGGTCAGACGCTCTGTGCACCGAGAACCACGGTCCTGCCGCGGTTGTCCCAGCTTACCCACGGGGCACGGAGTGGGAGGTGGACAGGAGACAGTGAGCAGCTGGATTCACTTCTCAATGCCCCATCAAATAGCCGGAGAATCTTTTCCGTGGAGCAATAAGAATTCTCAGTTAAATAACGTCTGTCTTGTTTCTTTGTTCCTTCATTCACTCATTCGACAATAATTTCTTAGGCCCAGGGAGCTGTGGACTCAGACATAGATCAGCAGGTGGGGGCAGGGAGTGGGGTGTGGGCAGAAGAGGAGGGCTTCGCCTTACGAGGAGGGGAACAAAGGGTGCTCCTGGCAGAGGGGGGTGTGCAGGCTCAGGGGTGTGGAAAGTAGGATGTCTGTGGGGCACCCTTTGCACCAATTCCGTGGGGCTGCTGCGGAGGGGCAAGGGCTGCCTTGTTTGCCATGCAAAGAGCTCACAGGTCATTTGCAAGGTGATGGGAGCCACAGAGAGTTCCCTCCCAAAATCACTGTGTGATTCAGCCGTCAGCCTCTGGTCTCCCAGCCTAGTGTCCAGAGGCTCCAAGGCACCTTTTGCTGGGGGCCTGGCATACGGGTTCTCACCCACCCACCCACCCCACTCACAAACACACACACCAGTCTCCATGGGCAGCCCCCCGTCATGTCACCGTCACACTCGGACAGTGCCCTACAGTTTTTAAGGCGCTCCGAGAACATTCTCTGGCTTGCTTGCTGGGTCCTTGCCTTCTCTCGTGGACCTTGGCACATTCTCTCCATCTGTCCTTTCTTGTCCATCAGGAAGATTACCTGTGCTTTGTGTCCAGCTCCAGATCACCTTCCCTGGGCGGGGGCTCCCTGACAGTCCCCTGGGGCAGGAGTGACCTTCTCTTTCCCTGCTCCGTAAGCCACCTCCTTTAGTACACTCTTGTGTGTTTCTCTCCACTTCCCTCCTCCTCTGCTCTCTGAATTCTCCACACAGACCATGATCTCCTTCTGGAAGGAACCGCTTTTTCTCTGCACACCTCAGAGGGTGTTAATTCTCCCCGAAACTTGACAAGAGCAATTACTTGGGAGCAGGCTGGGGACTGAAACTTGGTGTGAGAGCTACCCCTGGGCACTGGGGGTCACAGAATAACAGCCCGAAACCTGCCTCCATTCCCACCTTGATTTGGGGGGACGGAGCCTGGAAGAAAGTTCTGCCGCCATCAAGCTTGGGGGACACCTGGCCGGGGGCCCTGATGAATAGGCACATTAAAGGACATTGTTTCTAGCAAGTCAGAGCCCCCCCTCACATTTCCTGCCCTTGTTGCCCAGTGCACAAGGTATTAATATGTGGTTCTGAGGGAGCTTGTGCCCCACCCCCAGAAACCCAAAGCCACACTGAGAGGGGGACAAAATAAAGCCTGATGACAGGGTCTCCCAAGTTAAACCACCAGCCAGGAGCAGCCGTACAGGGGAAAATGTCGAAGCAATGGGGAGGAGGCTTAGTGGAGGCAAGGAGCAGCACTTCCTTCCTCTCTGGCCTTTTTGGGACCCCCATGTCGGGGACCCCTTGTCCCATCCACCAGATCAGTGCCACAGATGAGGTGAAGTCAGATTGGGAGCAAGAGCTGGCTGGACACAGATGTAACTTTGCGCTCGGAGAAAACTATGCACAGAGGGCACATGAGCGTGCGTGGGGCTGTGTCCGAGTGACTGTGTGTGACATTGGTGTCTGTCTATGTGTGTGGGGTGTGTTGGGGCAGGGAAGGGAGCTGGTGTGCAGAGGGAACGTTGGGCGCAAACTGGCGCAGGCAGAGTGGACAAAAAAGAGAAAAGTCCTGTCTTTGAGTCGGGCCTGTAGGGCAGGAGAGAAAAAAGGAGCTCTTATTGGTGGTTGTCAAGGAGATGGGCCTTGGGGTTTGCTGAACTTTCTTGCCTTAAAGCGTCCTGCCTGCAGCTGAGAGGGGCCATTTATTTGCCGCCTCCCCTCCCTACCGGGCGGTGCGCCGGCCGAAGCGGGCAGGGCAGGCGTCAGGTGTAGACCCCAGGCCAGGCCAGAGACGTTCGTGGGCCGAACGTCCGTGATGATTGTCCCGCCCCACCTGCCCCCGGCCCCGCCGGCCTGTCGCTGTCCCGGGAGGCCCAGGCCTCGCATCACCGGCGGCGAACTCGTGGCCCGTCTCGGCCCAGGCGCGGGCGGCGCCCGTCAGGACTGGGCGCAAAGGCGCATTGTCCGCCGGAGCTGTCCCGGACGCCCGGTGCCAGACGCGGGTTCTGCGGCTGCCCCGCGACGAGCGCACTTACGGGCCATTGTCCTTTGGCGAGGGGTAAAAAGTTCGTTTGTTTTGAGCGTAAATTTTAAGATGATTTCACTATTTTTCCGCGTCTGGCTCGCTCGCTGCTGCCTGGACCGCGCTGGGCACCCAGTGGGCGCTCAGTGGACACTCGGCGGCTGGCTGCACGCAGTTCTGCCGCGCGCGTCGCGTTTCTCCCGCTGCAAACGGGGGGCGCCGGCCTCTCCCGACCTCCGAGAGCCGCTTCGCAGCCCCCTCGTCTGCCTGGAGCGCTGGCTGCGGGGGAGGCGCTGCCCCGGGGGCGACCACCCTCGACGACTGGGGCCGCAGGGGCCAAGGGCGGGGGGCAGCCCCGAGCAAGCCCCAGCCGGGTCGAGACGGAGCCCCCAGAGGCCGCGCGAGCCAGCCCGGCCCCCACCCCCCACCTGCCACCGCCCCGAGGGGAGGGGGCCGCCCCGGACGCCCGCGCCCGCCCCGCCCCCCGCGGGCCGGCCGGTCGCGCCCATTGGCGGTCCGCGCGCGGAGCCCCGCCCCCTGCCGCCACGGGCCAATGAGCGCGCGCTGTCAGCTCGTCAGCCGCGCCGGCTCGCTGGCTTGGGATCCCGAGCCCTGGCGGGGCTGTGAGCAGCGAAGAGCGCTCGCCGGAGCGGCCGGTCGGTCGGGTCCCCGCGCCCCGCACGCCCAGCCGGGCCCGCAGCGAGCATGGGCGCGGCGGCCGTGCGCTGGCACTTGTGCGTGCTGCTCGCGCTGGGTGCGCGCGGGCGGCTGGCGGGGGGCAGCGGGCTCCCAGGTAAGCGCCCCGCCGGGGGCGGCGGGCGTGGGGCGCGGGCCGGGCGGCCCCCACTGCGCGCAGTCCCGAGGCCGCCCCCGCCCGCCCCGCCTCTTTACAAAGTAACTTCTGGGCCGGTCCGGGGCGCCCCCTCCCCGCAGCCGGGCGCTCGGGCTCCTGCAGTCCCGCCCGCCGCGGCAGGGGCGGTGGGCCGAGGCCCGGGGAGGGAGAGTGAGGCCGGAGGGAGGAAGAAAGCGCGACGGCCGCCGAGGGCCCGGCGTGCGGACCGCGGCGGGGACCGCGGGGCCGGGAGGGGCGCTGCCTGAGGAGAGGGGGCTCGGGCGGAGGGAGGGTCCGGGAGACCCGAGGACGTGATCGAGGGAAGGACGGACCCCGAGAAAGGGGAGGGGAGGCGATGGCTGGAGGGACAGACGGACGGGAAAGGGGGCGCAGAGGGAGCAGACAAAAGGACACAAGAAGCAGCCAGAAAAGACAGACACAGCGGTAGAGAGGAGACGGGAAAGGCCGGGGGCGCAAGGAGAAACCCGAAGGAGGGAGAAGGAGGCAGACGGACCGCCGGAGCAAAGAGACGAGAAAGGGATGGGCTGACGCCGGGAGGAAGGGAAAGGTGGGGACGGACGGACGCTGGGGAAGGAGACCGCGGAGGAGGAGGGAGACGGGGGAAGAGGACAGAGCTACGGCCGGTGGCCTGTCACACAGGAGCGGTGGAGACGGGGAAGGAAGGCGGAGAGGACGGACACGAGGGCGCGGGACCAGGCTCGGGACACAGCGCAGAGAATCCGGGAAAGGGAGGCGGAAGCTGAGGGAGGGGTCGGGCAGAGGCCAGGTGGGGCCGCGGGGGCGGGGGAGAGGACGTATTTCACAGGGACGCCCCGGCCTCCCAGCCTGTCCCCCTGCTCTCTGGTTGCCTGGAGGGGCTCCTGGCTAAGCTGGAGTCACAGTCTCTCCTCCCACGTCTTTAGAGGAGCTTCGTCCCTTTCTCTCCCTGGAGGGGGACATGGCCGGGAGGGTCCTGCCTGCCCCTCTGGGCTCCCTGAGGTCTGTGTTTGGCGGCGTGGGGGGCTATTCCTGGTAGTGACGCCCTGAGTGAGGATGCCAGGCCATTTAAACTGTTCCGTTTACCCTGCTGTCCACACCCCCTCGTGCCTGTGGGTGTCTCTCTCAAGCTTCGGGCTGTTTTGCCTCTGAATGACTGTTCCCGGGTGTGCCCTCTCCACCTCTCAGTCCCCTCTCAGGTCTGTCAGTGTCTGTGTCTGTCTCCCGCTCCCATCCTCCCCCCCCCCCCAGGGAAGCCCTGTGGCTGTGTAGCCCCGGCAGCTGGTCCCCAGCATAAGCAAACCAAAGTCAAAGTGAGCAGCCTGTGATGGGAGGGAATCTCCAGCCCCGACCGGGGAGCATGGCTGGAGGATCACTGGGGACAAACTGCTGTGGCTCCTCACCCTCTCTCCTGGAACTTGCCTGTCCTCTCCCCACTCTCCACCTAAGGACATACTTATGAGGTGTGTTGGGAGATGGCTCCACCCACCCCTCACCAACTGCCGTCCATTTCCAGCCTGATGAGGACAGCTACCAAGGTGGGAGATTGGGGGTGGGCAGCGCAAGGGGCTCCAGAGTCCCAGGCAGTTTCCCTTCCCTCATTTCCAGGCACTGACCCTTGGGAAGTGGGAAGAGCCTCTGGCCATTGCCCCCACTGGTCCTGTCTCAGAAGTGGCCCTTCCTCCCTGCTGGAAGCATGTAGATTGGCCCCCTCTGGCATCTGATTTCCTGCCCTTGAGGCAGTGCCACCCCTGCACTGGGATCCCTCTGTTGCCAGTTCCCCAGAGGCCCCTCGCCAATGTTCCTGCTGGCCCCTGGCCGTCTGAGTGCTGGCTCCGACCGCCGCCGCCCACTGTCTCCCAGGCACCTTTTCACCTTCCCCTGGGCAGCTGTAGAGGATGGGCTGCCCACCTGAGCAGATGCAGCCCCCGACGACTGATGCTGCCTGCCGTGTGTGTGTGCGCGTGCACGCATTCTCATCATTCTCTTATGTTTCTTTTTGATGCCTCTCTTCCGTCAGGGCTGGGCTGCAGCCTCGGGGGCTAGAGGAGGAGAAGCCCTGGGGGAGGGGAGGGAGTCTCTTAGGCCCCACAGGCAGGTTTAGAACGCAGAGTCAGCCAGGGGAGTAATTCAGGGTGGACACTTGGGGACAAGGCAATCTGAGGTAGGGCCAGAGGCATAAAGACATGGGGACATTCTGAGCTCACCCCTAGGGGGTTGCCATCCTATTAGTAGCAGCTGCTGAGAGTCCCTTGTGCTGCCCTCCTGTCCTTCTGTCATCCCCGTGCTTTTTATTCCTAGCTAGTTGGAAGTAACTGGCACATAGAAAAGTTTATTCTGTTTTCTAGTCTCTGCCCCAATGAGCTCCCGACCTGTGACACACCTCACTGTACCCCACGATCCTCATCTACAGCCCGAGGAATTCAGCTGTGTTACAGCTAAGGTTCTTCTGGCTGTGCTGTCCTAGGCCGTGAGGGTCCTCTTTCTGTCTGAAGCGTGTGTGTGTGCGTGTGTGTGTGTGTGTGTGTGTGTGTGTGAGAGAGAGAGAGAGAGAGAGAGAGAGAGAGAGAGAGAGAGGGAGGGAATGTTGGGGTGTATACACAGACACGCAGGGTCTATTTTGCCTTACTTTGCCGCCATAGCTCTTCCAGACTGGAGCTGTACTTGTGTGTTGGGGCAGGAGGTGGGGAGTGTCAGGGCCCTCTCCCCAGACAGAACTTCAGTTTAGAAGTCAGGATATGAGGACCAGGTTGCACCTAGATTTCTGAGGAGGGGAGGAGGGACGACTGGGGAGACTGGAACCATCGGTCAGCTGGGTTAACCCAGTGAGGCCGTGGTCCTGCCACCAGACACTCCAGTGTGGGGTGTGGAATGAAGAATCCCATTTCCTCCCAGCCTAGGGCTGGCTGGGATCCCATGTTCACCTGCAGGAGCCTGCTGGCATGGCCTCTGCTCACTGCTCCACCCTAGCCTCAGTTTGCCAATCTGTAACCCCAAGGGGCTGGAGTTAAATCCTCCAAGGACCCTTCTGGCTCTAAATTCTAGAGTAAGGAGAGTGAGGAGGGTTGGAGTGAAGCTTGTGGGGAGAGCAGGACACACAGAGAGGGGCTTTTCCTCATGTGTCCCTAAGCCTCAGTTTCCTCATCTGTTTGCAGAAGAATAGCCCTACTCAGTGGGGTTGTTGTGAAATAAATGAGGCCAGGCATATTGTAGCATTGTGCCTGGAGCAGAGTAGCTGCCCCAGAGATGCTACCAGTTGCTACTTGTTACACCAGACTGTCACATAACAGCTGTTGTTATTAATTACCCCAGTGATCAGTGGCAGGGCAGAGGCAAGAGCTCCCCCCCACACTACCCACTGCCTGCTCCCAGGCCACAGCTCATCTGTTGTGTCCCCCACCAGGGGCAGTGGACGTGGACGAGTGCTCCGAGGGCACAGATGACTGCCACATCGATGCCATCTGTCAGAACACGCCTAAGTCCTACAAATGCCTCTGCAAGCCGGGCTACAAGGGGGAAGGGAGGCAGTGTGAAGGTGAGTGGAGCCCAACCCTCCCCGTTTGACGCCGACTAGGGCCAAGCCTCCAACCCGCCACCACGGGTGTGACAGAACTGGCTTCTCTCAGCCTTGGGAGGGAGGCTACGGGCTTTCTGGGAAGGCAGGCTGCTTCCCTGGAAGATGAAGCTGGACTCATGGGGTATCTGATTCTCACTTGGGTTTGAAACTTTTTGTTTTTTTAAAGCAAGTGAGTGAAGCATTGAATGGTGTATTTGTACATCTGTTGCTGACTGGTCATGTATGTCAAGGTTGTTAGGGCCTGGGGTGACCCTCCAGGTCCCTAATGTCAAGTCCAAAACCACCCTAGGTGGCCTGTAGCTTCCCCAAAGGACCTGCTCAGTAGCCAACCGTGGTGTTCATGAGGCTGGCTCAGGTCTCATGTCTCCAGCTCCAGAGCACAGACAGAGACTGGTGGATTTGTGGCATCTGTCTGTCTGTCCAACCTTCCTTCCCTGCACCTGGGTGCTGGTTTGACTGCCTGGCATTAGAAGCTGCCTTCCTGGCAGGCTCAAAGTCAGAGTGAGAACTCCAGCTATGTTTGGAGTCAGGTCTCTCCAAGCCAGACAGAACTTTGGAGCATTCATCTGTGAGGGTCTGTGTGGTCGCCCTGACCCCAGGGGTCTGGGGCAGAACGTGGCGTCAGGGGGCTGGAAACAGCTCTCCATGACTGATGTGCAACCTGGATGGGGTCACTGATCCAGATTGTCCCCATCTGCCCCCATTGCATGAATGAGGACAGCTGACACTCAGGGAGGAGAAGCATCCTTGGCAGGGTCCCCAAGTTTCACAGTGACATGACAAGGACTGAAACCCAGGTCTTCTAACTCCCACTCAGTGACTCTCTAGCATCTCATTTTCTTCTCCCTGGGACCTGCCAGTTTACTTTTTCAAAGTGTGATGTTTGTGTTAGGAAAGCGACATGTTCTTTCTACGCGAGGCTTTACAGGGCTGGCATTTAGCAGGAGATGGAGATACGCCTCCTCGGGATGCTGATGGTGTTTGTCCATCTCATTTATTGAGCAAATACTTAAGGCTGAGTGCTGGGCAGATGCCATCGTCCTGGACTATGCCTGGTTTGGTCATATCCCTGGCTTGGTCGGGGCCCAGAAACCGCAGCGGGGGCGCTGGCACCTATCCACAGACCTCTGGAAGGAGGCCAGGCTGGAAGCAGATAGATCAGGCCATTAGCAAGAAGCCTAGTGGGACAGGCTGGCCCAGCTACTGGCAGGGCCTGGAGGCTAGCTTGGTGGTTCAAGTGGCACACGTGAGGCTGTGTGCAACGTTTTCTGATCCTCTGCTGGGCCTCACAGACCCAGTGCTCTGGCAAGGGAGGGTCATGGTTCCTCCCCCAGCCCAGCTCCTTAGGCCCTCTCCTGCCGTCTTCTTCCCAGGAGGCCACACTCCGTCTCCTGCTTCCTTGAGGGCCTTCAGAGTCCAGCTTTAACTCCCCACTCTACTTGAGTCCTGGGTTAGGCGTCAGACTCTGTCCCAAGCCCAGCTCTGCCACTCGCTGACTCTGTGGGCCTCCCATCCTCATCTGCTCCAGAGAGAAATCGTCCTGGCCTGCTAGGCATGGGGATGAGAGAGGATGGGGCTTGTGAATGTGCTTCAGGAACTGCCAGGGGTCTCCCTCTCTCTTCGGCCGGGCTCCAGCCTCTGGCCATCGTGTCCCGAAACGCGGATCACTGCGTGTCCTGGCGCACACATGCGTGCTGGGCTGTTCCATGTTGGTGAGCCCCAGCTCGGGTTTTCCCTGTGCCTAGAGCTTCTTCCCTCTTTTTGTGTCCTGCTAAAGGCTAATCATCCCTTAGATTTGCCTCCTCTCGGAAGCCTTCCCTGATACCTCCACTTCCACACACACCTGCACACACGCACACCGGGCTGCGTTAAGACCTGCTCTGCTCCAGCATCGCGCTTCTAACGATGGGTTATAATGGCATGTCTTTCTCCCCCACTGAGCTGTGAGCTCGTTTACTGAGGGCCTGCCATGAGCTCAGCGTTGGGGCCACCACACTGAAGCTGTCAAACTCAGACCATGCCCCAGGAGCACCGGTGAGCTCCTCAATTACAGAGATGCTTTGTGCTTGTCACTGTGTTCCCAGCTCTTGGGGCAGGGCCTGGGGCTAGCATGGGTGTGCGGAAAATGTTTAGTCCGAGTTGGCTCTCTTTTGCCCAGACTGGCTCTCTTTCAGGCTGTTCACATTAAATGAGCAACCTGCGAGACACCCACAGAGGGGACTGTGGCATCCTGGGTCCATGGAAGGGCTTCTTGCCATGGTGTCATCCTGACCTTGTGTAGTGAAAGAGGAGAGCAGGGACAGGCCTGACCGCTCATGGGAGCCTGAGTTGCAGCCCACCTCTGATGTGCAAATGTGGGTGGTGATTTGCCCTCACTGAGCCCCAGTTTCTCCTATATGGGCCTCAAGTACTGCCCCACAGGTCATGCTGAGGCTTGAGATACAGCGTAGCGCACTGGGGGCCTGGCACTCAACACACGGTAGGCACTCAGTACACAGTTCTGTGCTCAACATGCAGACGACAGTGTCATTGCCTCATCATCACCATCAGCAGCAGCAGCTCTCACGACCTCTCACAGTGGTTTCAGGCTCAAATGAGATTATGAATGGCGAAGACCTTTGAAAATCACTCAGTGCTGTATACTTCAGAGGTGATAGTTAGGGTGCACCCCGGTCCCTGCTTTTTGAGAGCTTGTGGTCTGGTAGGGCTGTGTGAGCCGGAAATTCCTAGTTAGCAGATTTAGGATAGCACAGGTCAGTACCTGTCGAGTTTCATACTAACAGTATGAAAATAACGTGAGGAACCAAGAGGAAAACGCCATTTGGTTACTCGCTCCCTAAGCCCTCGGTGAGTGAGTACTGGCGTGGGTTCTGGGGACCCGAGTGGACCCTATCCTGCTTGCACTCAAGTTTTCTCATCTCTAGGGACCCACCCACAGTCATCAATCGGAATCAAGGCAGCCTGCTTCAGCATTCACCCAGAAGTCGTCAGATCCCAGCTGGCTTCCCCGGGATGACTGCAGGGACTTCTGGGAGCTTTGAAATCTGAAGGGTTTGTCAGGCCACATGCAGTGTGGCCTGAGGGAGCTTGGAGACCATCCAGATATCCACTCCTCGGTTTACAGATGGGGAGATGGAGGCTTGAGAGGGCAGGGATCTTTCCTGAGTGGGGACTAGACCCCAGGTTTGGTAGCCCCAATTCTCCACACTGCGTTTCTGCCAGTGGTTTTTCCTGTCTGTGGCTTTGTGTTCCAAGAAGAGGGAATTAACAGTCCATATTCAATCGAGCATAATGGTTAAGGCATTGACTTTGGAGCCAGACTGCTTGCGTTCAAATGCTGCCTGTGTAGCATTGCTTAACCTCCATTTGTTTATCTGTAAAATGGACATGATACTAGTACCTACTTCACAGAGACAGTCTGAGAATTAGATGAGTTAATGTATTTAAAGCATTTGAACATAGCCTGGCACATAGGACACACTGTATAAGCATTAGCTGCTGTTACTGTGATGATGATGATGATGACGATGATAATGTTGATGGTGATAGTGGTGGTGGTGATGGTGATGATGACAACGATGAAGATGTTGATGATGGCAGTGTTGATGGTGGTCATCGTGATAATGGTGATGATCATAATTTTGTTCAATATGTGAAAAGAGGTGAAGCTTTTCTTTCTCTAACAATTCCCAGGATCTAAAATGGTTGGGAAATGGGGTATTCTGATTCATCAATTGTTCGTATAAACCATACGCATACATCCATTTCCCTGCAGAGGTGTACAGACAGGTGTGCCCTTCACAGATGACCCTTTATCAAGAAGGTACAATATGAGAGGTCGAGGTGGGAGGATTGTTTGGGACCAGGAGTTTCAGGCTGCAGTGAGCTATGATTGTGCCACTTCACTCCAGCCTGGGTGACAGAGTGAGCCACACCTCACCTCTTTAAAAAAAAAAAAAAAGGAATGTACAATAAAAAATACACAGGACAGAAGGCTTTCCTTTGTTCAACTAAACCTACTCTTCAGGGATGCACACGTGCTCATATGCTGCTACCTTCTCCCACAGCAGACATTGGTAATCAATCCCCGCACCCTCCACATAGTCATTTCTGCAGTAGATGAAGCCTGTTTTCCCTCCCTGGGCTCTTGCATCTGCAGGTCCCGAGCTGGTGTGGGGTTCTGCAGAGGTCGGGGTTGGAGTTTTGGGGAAACTTGCACCCTATCCTACAGATTGCATCGACACTGCTGTTGCTGTGATAGACACAGAGCAGGCGCTCAGCAAAGCGGGCCCCAGAGTGCGGCGACCACGGGAAATGAGCCCAGACCGTGGGAAGCCCTGTGGGGGCTGACGTAGCCTCTTACCCTCTTACCCATGTCACCCTGAAACTCCACTGCTTGTGAACCCCCACCAGCAAACCCTGCACTAGAGGCAACTTGCCCCGCATTCTGGGGACAGTTTCTTCACTTTCCAGGCCACCTTGCCACGTGGCCAGTGGACGTGTGATGATGACGTGGCCTCCATACGTTGTAGCTGTGTCCACAGGGCAGTCTGGGGCCCCATCTGGTCGGCTCAGTGCCGGCAGGGGCTTGCTGTCGCCAGACTGACATGGTGCCTTGGATTGCCGGGAAAGGCTCTGAGCAAGGCTGAGGGTGAATCACATTTTCTTCATGATCAGCTCTTGTTGGGATCTGAAGTGACTCGCAGATGTGTGGAGCTGGAAGAAACTTTAGAGGGTATGCAGGGCAGCCCCTGTGAATGACAGGTGCCATCTCTCTCCACTGCCCGTCCCACATACACACCCATTTGAGCCCACGCCACACTGCACTTACGTTTTCCTGTGTCTCCTGCAGAAATGTGGGCTCCTCTGGGGCAGGGTCTGTGACCTGTTCAGCTCCCGTCCCTGGAACCCAGCACCAGTCCTGGCAAGGCTATGGAAGGCATTTGTTGGGTGAAAGGTGGTTCTCAAGGGTCACCTCCTCCAGGAAGTCTTGCCTGGTCCCCCAGACAGGTGAGCATCCCTCCTCAGTGCTTCTGTCACACTAGGTTGTGTGACTTCACTCAGGGCCGGGCCCAGAGCTGGGGTCGGTGGACAGTGACTGACCGTTATCCATCCTGGGGGTTCCCAGAAAGGCCTCCCAGAACCTCACGAACTCTGAAGGTTTTACAGATGAGGAAGCTGAGGCCCAGGCAGGGAGGGGCCTAGTCTACAGATATCCAGTGTGGACCAGTGGCAGAGTTAGCCTGGGAAAATTGGGTCCAGAGAGGTCAGGCTCTAGCCAGGCCACCTAGGTGAGAGGCAGCAGGGCCTGGCTTCCACCTCCAGTAGCCAAGGGGTCCCAGCAGGAGGCCAGGCCCCGTCAGCCGTCTGAAGGCAGTGGGGGAGGCTTCTCAGCTGTGGAGTGACAGAGGGGCCTGCAGAGACCCTTTCCTTTTTCACATGTCCCTTCCCTGGCTGCTGCCAGCTGGTCTAGGACAGGCCTCAGGAATGTGAGGGCTAGAGGCCCATCACCCCTCAGTACAACTGGGGGATGACGCCCTGGGGCTTAGCCCAGCCGCAGCTCACTCACTGTGAGCTACTATTATTTGCTATCCTTCCCTCCCTAACCTCACCCCAGTATAACTCTTTTTCATATAACAGTTTCCCACACTTGCCAGCTCCTTCCTACCTCAGGGTCTTTGCACATTCCGTTTCTTCTGTCCTTCTTCGCTTAGCTAAGCCTGTGCATCCCCAGCTCACCTGGCCCCTTGGGCATGGGTCTTTTGGAAGCTTCCAGGCCACCCTGCCCTGGCCTCCTAGTCTGAATTAGCCAGGCCTGTCAGTGCTCATTCTGGGAGGGGGCAGGCTCGGGGTAAGGAGGGGGCATCTCATCCCCTTTAAAGGCTTTAACTCATTTAAACTTAATTGCCTTGTTTTCATAGACATTTGCTAAGGAAAAGGACCAAATTATAGCTTGAATTGGGTCTTACTAATCTTAATTAAAAGCTCTCATTTATAATCAGGACCAGGCCCCAAACGAGGAGCAAACCGCCCTCAGATGGCTTGTTTAGATAACGGAGACGCTGCGGATAATCACTGCTTCGTCTGAGCAGCAGCGCACACCACCCCTTCTGTGTGTGCTTCATTTTTTAGACCATTTATTCAAGTGGTTTATTCCACTTGCAAGTTCCAACTCCGGCCTTTTCCAAATGCCGTAATTAAAACTCTTGGGGGAAATAACTTTTTGTTTTGGCCACAGTATATCAAATATATTACTATTTTCCTTTTTTGTGTGAAAGGGAAAAAAATGACAACCTTCTGGCCATGAGAGATCACAAAATTAGCATGTATATAATGAATGTAAATAGTCACTTCCTGAGTTTTATATCCCCAGGGTCTGCTTGTCAATCACTGAAGTTAGGTAGATTACAGAACATGTTATTAAAGCGTTTTAGCAAAACTCCTAATGACATACCCAGTGATCTATTTAGTTTAACATGAGAAAAAAAAAACCCTTAAAACCAATTGGCCTTCTTAGGAAACAATGTCCATGACCTTATTAAATCATTTTCATCATCATTATTGCGCACTTTTTTGAAGCTGCAGACACAATTCTGCTATTTGGGAGGGCAGGGAAGGCAGTGGGGGTAGGTGGGGATGGGGGCAAGCAGGGGAAGAAGGGGAAATTCTTCCCCTTCAAGTCTTGAAACATGCAATTATGCATGCTAACGTGTGCTCTGACGAAGATGAAAGCGTTCAAGTCCAGCAGACCAGCGGGCAGGAAGAAATTGGATGTGACTTAAAATTCCAATTTGCTGTCAGCTAGCAATTAGGCAGTGTTGCTTGCAACTGGCCCAGCTCTGCTGCAGAGGTTAGGCTTCTTGGAGAGTTCTTGGAGCCCATGTCCATTTTTAGGAGGAAAAATAAAAAGTTCAAGCTGTTGCATTTAAGCATAGGAGGTAAGTTTGCCTCTCTGAGCCTCACTTTGCCTGGCTGTAAAATATACGCACTGGACTGGATTCAGTTAAGGATCATCTGCATTCACTGAGTACCTGCTCTGTGCCAGGCTTGGTGCTGGGGCCAAGACATGTTTCCTGCCCTTGAAGACCTCGCTGGTTTGTGGGAGAGACAGATTGGAAACGACGGGATCATAAGGGGATGTGGAAAGTGCAGTGAAGGAAATGCAGACAAGACTCAGTGGGGTGAAGTAGAGAGAATGCGTATGTCTACCTGAGGAGGGGGAGAAATCAGGGAGGGCTGCCTGGAGGAGGTATCATCTGCACCAGGTTAGAAAAGCAGACTAGGAGCAGGTCACCGAGGGTCCTTCCAGCTCTGAAGGTCAATGGAAGCATTTGTAGCAAGGATGCGGAGGCCTGTGGTTTGGTCCTTGCTGGCTTGATGAGCCTAACAAGTGACTTAACCTACTGAGCCCTGGTTTCCTCACCTATCAAATGGGCACCACAACACCTGCCTTATGGAACATGCGTTTGAGTAGAGATCTGAGGGAAAGGCCTCATCACCCGTGAACGTGCGCTGAAGGCAGCACCGGTGCCTGCGTATTGGGCTTTTTTCCTCTAAATCCACATTTCTGCCAGGGTTGGGGGTCTCTGCCCCCCACCTCCTGCCCCCCATGTCTCCGAGCTCCCCAGGTGGCAGCCCTTCTCTGCCCTCTTCCTCTGGGCCCTCTCGCCTCCTCTTGGCCGCTTCTTATTACAGTGGCTCTATTTGTTTTTCCATCAGAGGAATGCTAACCAGAAAAAACCATTATTTCTAAGAAAATAAACTGTGGGCTTGTGTGCCTTTGAATGCTACTGAAATGGATGGCGGCCTTCCCCAAAGGCCTTGAGACAAAGAGGGCTGGGGGGCTTGTGTGTGCGGGCAAGGTCAGGGGGTCTTGAGGAGGTGCTCTGAGGGGGTCCTACAGATGGGCCAGGGCTGCGGCCCCTGGGCGGAGGGAGTTGCAGACTCCAGCCAGCTGGCTTGGACTCTGGCCTGGGCTGATACCTGCTGGTGGTGGTGATCGCTCCCCACTCCAAGGTCTGTAAGATGTACCCCTCCCTCCAGGAGCCCCCATGCCTTCTGTCTGGGCCTCCTGCCCTTCGTGTAGAGGGGCGTCGAGCTGGGAGTAGGTCCGTGGAGACCTGGGTCCCAGCCCTGTGTGTCCTGGGGCAGGTCTGTGGGCCTCTCAGCCCTTAGCGTGCCGACTGCAAACTTCAGGGGGAGATCCCGGGCCCCTTGGCCTCTCATTGTGGGCAGCTCCCTCCTCCAGGCTATCCCTGCTTTGGTGGTGCCCAACACCGGCTCAGACTACGGGGGTGGTGGGTAGGCTTCAGCCAGCCTTAGCCACCTGTCCCTTCCCACTGCCAGCCCCATGGGCAGACCTGGGCCTGGCTGGTCCATAGCAGGAGAGACTCACCCCACATGAGGTTGTGTTCGTCTGTGTTGGGTCATTTTCCCCCTCCAGGCTGGTAGCCCTGTGGCCAGCGTCCAGGCTGAGGGTATCCTCTGTCCCTCGGTCGCTCAGTTGCCCCTTTATAAAACCCAGGATGGTGGATCGGAGGAGCTCCAGGATTCTGGCTTACTGATTCTAAGCGGCGGTTCGGGTTTTCTGGCAACTGCATGTTTCTGATATCCTCCTTTAGTGCTCAGAGGTGGCTAGGCCTGTGGAGTGGCCCCTCAGAACCTGCAGTCTGGGTGCCTGGCACATCTCCCCTACCTTTCCTGGAGGGGTGGGAGAATGACCACACCTGCCATTGGCGGGAGGGAGCAATAGGACCCTTGACTCAGGGCTAGCAGAGCCAGACTCCAGCCTGGCAGGTCCCCTGGGGCCCCTCCTCACTTCTATCTCAAACACTCCAACAGGTCAGTTTTCCCTTGACCAGATCACTTCAGTGTCTGTTAGTCCTGATGCCCGAGCCTGGAAACAGCCCCCAGCAAAGGGTTCAGTGTGTTCTTGAGGGAGAAAGGAAATGATTAACTGGACCTCATCCTACTGGTTTGGTACGGGAATCCCCCTGGTTCCTGGGAGCCACGCCCCCCACCATGTACCCAAGCTGTGCAGGTGGCATTTGAGGTCAGTTCACAGTGAGCATCCTTGTGGTTTGCCTGCATCCAGGCAGAGCCGGCCCAGCAGATAAGAGCACTGACAGCATGAACTTGTTTTATTTTTATTTTTTAAGCAGCTTTATTGAGATATAATCTACATATGATATAATTCAGTCATTTAAAGCATATAATTCAATGCCTTTTAGCATAGTCACATTGTTCATCCATTACCACAATCAATGTTAGAATCTTTTCATTACCCCAAAAAGAAACCCCATACCCCTTGGCCATCTCCCCTTCGAGCCTCCAGCCCCTCCAGCCCTGGGAAATCACTAATTTACTTTCTGTCTCAATTGATTTGCTTTTTCTGGAGATTTTATATAAATGGAATCACATAATATGTGGTCCTGTGTGACTGAGACAGCTTTAACTTTGAAGTCAGGGGTCCTGGCTCAATTCCTGGCTCCCTTTGTATTAGCTGTGTGATTTGAGGCAGGGCAGGCAACATCTCTGAGCCTTGGTTTCCCTTGCTGTAAAATGAAGATGTTGGCACCCACCTCTCAGGGCAGTCATGTGTGTGGGGCCTGCAGATGGCCTCACACGTCATGAGGGTCAGTAAATGAGGCCACGGTCATGACTGTTCCCCCGTTCAACGATCAGCAGGCTTATGTCAGGCACATTCTGCCAGGTTCTGAGGCTTTAGCTGAACAGGACACAGTTCTCCTCATGGGCTTGCAGCATGGAAGGACACACGCATAAGCAAGCAAGGTCAGGAATGGTGGTGTCTGTTTGGGGGCCACGGAGCCCGAGGCGTTGGGAGGGCTTATGTCTGCTAGGAGATGGGCAGAGGCTTCAGGGAGGAGGTCCTGCTGGGGCTCGAGGTGCAGAGATGAGCAGGCATTTGTGCAGGGGAAGGAGCTCCAGGCAGAGGGACCAACATGAGCACACAGGGGACTGGGAGAGGTCACCAAGGAGCTCAAACCCCATGGTTATCTTGGATCGCAGGCTGGGACGGGGGAGGGAACCTTCCAACCCTCTTGCTGAGCCACGGTCATCGTGTGCAGTTAGGAATGAAAAAGTATATAGATTTGTGTTGGTTTTGTGTGACCTTTGACCTTTCCCGTAATTAACTGCTGGGCCCACTTCTAGCATTGTCTTTGCAGAACAGAAACCTGATCGATGGATGCCAGGGGTCCTCCGAGAGCGGGGCTCATTACTCAGTCATTACAAACCCAGAGCTTAACCCCGCGCCACTGGAGACAGGGGGCTTAATCCTTCCTGCTAGGCAGCCCGAGAAACTACCTTCCCGAGAGCGTAATTAGCCACCGAACCGGATTAAGATTTATTCATCAATAAGGACTCAACTTCCTAAGCCGTACATCTCTCCCAGAATGGTTGCCTGATCTAAGGAGTACATGGTTTTCCTGAAGCCCCCAGACAAAGGAGAGTACGTGCCAGCGCCCAGCCAGGGAAGGGGTCTTTGTTAGAGCGTTTGGTCTCCACCGTCTATGAGGGATGTCTAGAAAAATTACAGTTTCGGGGGAAATGAGAAGACATTTTCAGTAATGATTGCCTAGAGTGGAGAATGGGTACTTTAAAAATCCTCATTTTAAAAAGGTTTCCTGATTTTGAGGAAAATGCCCTAAAATAGTATTAAAATAAAATGAGAAGGCACTCTGATTCATTGCAATAGGATCTTTTAGAACCTAGGCACCACAGAATAAATATATATTTTATGGAGCAGCAAGAATCAATTTTGAATTAAATGAAAAAAAACCAATTCATCCTACTTTGGGTTCCAAACCAGTACTGTTGGCACATAACCACAGCTATGGGATTGTGTGTGTGCACACTGCCATTTTAATATACGAAAAGTGGAACTGTTTGACTTTTCAAAAATCCCATAATGAGCAGTTCCCTGTGCTATGTTTCTCTCTGCCCTATTGGATGCTGGGAGCTGTCTTTGGTGGGAATTGAATTTTCGTTAAAAAAAAAAATCGATGCAGGGGCAGGAGCAGGGAAGCCTGGGTTGACTTGTTGGACTCCTTGTCGTCAGTGCTTAGAGCACTGGCCAGAGTTTCTGTCCTGCCCACGTTCTCCATTCCTGTGAACCAGCTCTGTCACTGCCCACCAACTGTCACCATTCTTTGACCTCGAGAGTAGGTACACAGACATTGGAGGTAGAAATAATAATGCACGTGACATCTCTTCCACGCCTTTCTCCTTAATGACTTTTTGGAGCATGAAGCAGTATTTTAAAAAGTATTCATCTCATGCCTCCTGAAGATGAGGATGTGGCTCCAACCACAGCAATAGAGCTCGCATTTGAATGCGGCCACCAGCTGGGGGCCTAGAGACAAGGTCCTCAGCCAAGCTCTGCCTCAGCCTCCTTATCGGGGAAATGAGAGTGGCATTCGCACCCGCAGCTGCGTCACTCCAGTCTCTGCCTCTGTCTCACATGGCTGTCTTCCCTCCGTGTGTCTGTCTTCACAGGTATTCTCCTTTCTGCGAGTCTGTGTCCAGTTTCCCTCTCTTAGAAGGACACCCGCCATTTGACTAGGGCCCACCCTAACCCAGTATGACCTGGTCTGAACTCGACCACATCTGCAAAGACCCTATTCCCAAATCAGGTCACATTTTCAGGTTCCGAGGATTAGGATTTCAACACATCTTTTTGGGGGACACAATTCACCCCACAACAGCCCTTTAATAATAAAGATCCAGAGAGCCTGCTCTGTCCCCGCCATTCTTTTACCCTCTCCCTGCCCCATCTGCCTGTTCTTCATTCTCTGGGCCTGAAAAATTGGTCTGAGCCTGATGGGTGTCTTGGCAGTCTGTGGGGCCTCTTCCAGAGGAGGGGACTCCTGGACATGTTTTTATAATAATAAATCCATTTGGGCCTGGTGCAGTGGCTCACACCTGTAATCCTAGCACTTTGGGAGGCTGAGGCAAGAGGATTGCTTGAGCCCAGAAGTTCAAGACCAGCCTGAGCAACATACCGAGACCCCATCTATACCAGAAATAGAAAAATTAGCTGGACATGGTGGCATGCACCTATAGTCCCAGCTACTTGGGAGGCTGAGGCAAGAGGATCGCTTGAGCCCAGGAGTTGGAGGATGCAGTGAGCTGTGATGACGCCACTACACTCCAACCTGGGCAACACAGGGAGACCCTGTCTCAAATAATAGAAATAATAAACCCATTTGCTTTCGCAGAGATTATTTTTTTATTTGGTTTGTTTATCTCTTACGTATTAAAGGAGGAGACTCACATGATTTAAAAAAACAAAAATTCAAGGCACGAACACAGAAAACTGGAGAAGGTTTTGTTTGTGAGCAGGTGTCCTCCATCCAGGGCACTTGGGAAGTAAAGCTGGTTGCTGCAGAAGCCCATGGGAGCAGGGTAGGCCTGGGGATTTCAGAGGAGCTAGTCATTCTAAGAGTTGCTCAGATCTGGGGGGACTCTTTGAGGATGAAATAAGGGAAGAGATGAGAGCAGCAAACATTCTTGCACTCTCCAGCCCACTGGCAACTACTGTGATCTACCCTATGGGGAGTCAAAGGAAGGAAATGGCTAGAGTTGTTTTATTGACTATTCAGCAATATGCCTTATGAGTATGGTGCTCAAATAGTCTATCATTTTGACAGTGAAAAGATTACCATTAATAATTATACCCAAGGCCGGGCGCGGTGGCTCACGCCTGTAATCCTAGCACTCTGGGAGGCCGAGGCGGGCGGATCGTCCTGAGCTCGGGAGTTCGAGACCAGCCTGAGCAAGAGCGAGACCCCATCTCTACCTAAAATAGAAAGAAATTAAATGGACAGCTAAAAATATATATAGAAAAAATTAGCTGGGCATGGTGGCACATGCCTGTAGTCCCAGCTACTTGGAAGGCTGAGACAGTAGGATTGCTCGAGCCCAGGAGTTTGAGGTTGCTGTGAGCTAGGCTGACGCCATGGCACTCGCCCCAGGCAAGAGAGTGAGACTCTGTCTCAAAAAAAAAATAATAATAATAATAATAATAATAATAATAATTATACCCAGACAACAGGCATCAACTGGAACTATGGCAGGCAAATAGAAGTGTATGATTATTCTAATCAAGGGAAGAGACATTCCCTTGATTAGGAGGTCTGAGGATTCTCAGACCTTACCACCATAAAAACAGCTGGTTTGATTGTAGTTTATGGATGCAGTGACTCTGTAATTGATTGTGTTTCTTTCTTTGCTTGGCTTTTAGGAAGCTCAGAGCCATATTTGTGGCCTACCTTTTGTCACCGTGCTGCAGTTTACCAAATGTATTTCTGCATATTGTCACCAGCTTTATCTTATTCAACCATCATTTCTTTTTCTTCATCCTAATATTTTGTTCTCTTTGAAAATCTATGTCTTTTGTAAGCTGTTTGGATGGACGATGTTTAAAGGAATGGGTGAGTGAGTTAATAGAAGTTTGGACAGACGGATGGATGAATGTTTGACTGGATAGACGGATGAGTAGGTAGGTGTTTGGGGGAGTGTGTTTGTGCACACACATGTATGGGTATGTTTGCATAGAAGGGTGGGTATTTGGATCAATGAATATATGGATGGCCAGATAGACATTTGGATGGATTGATGGGTGAATGGATATTCAGATGATGGATATTTAGATGAATAGATGTTTAGATGAATGGAAGGATGGGCATCTGGCTGAATATTTAAACAGATGGATGCCTGCACGTATGTTTGGATGTATGGGTTCAATGTTTGGCTGGATAAATGGATGGTTGAACAGGTGATTGCATGAAGGGAACAGTGGTCAGTTGACTGGATATTTACATGGATATATTATAGCATAAATAAATAAAGAGAAAAATGTTTGGGTAGGTATTTATTTTTATTTATTTTTTTATTTTTTTATTTATTTATTTATTTATTTTTGAGACAGTCTGGCTCTGTTGCCCTGGCTAGAGTGCCGTGGCATCAGCCTAGCTCACAGCAACCTCAAACTCCTGGGCTCAAGCAATCCTCCTGCCTCAGCCTCCCAAGTAGCTGGGACTACAGGCATGTGCCACCATGCCCGGCTAATTTTTTCTATATATATTTTTTTAGTTGTCCAGATAAATTCTTTCTATTTTTAGTAGAGACGGGGTCTTGCTCTTGCTCAGGCTGGTCTCGAACTCCTGACCTTGAGCGATCCACAGCCTCCCAGAATGCTAGGATTACAGGCGTGAGCCACCACGCCTGGCCTGGTTGGGTAGGTATTTGAATGGATAGGTTTTGGGGTGAGTAGATGGATGGATAGTGGGTGGGTAGATGGGTGTTTGAATGAATGGATGCATAGCTGGCTGGCTGGTTATTTGAGTAGATGGATAGGCTTGCACACATGCATATATGTGTGTGTGGATGGACGGATGTGGAACAAGAATAGATGGGTATTGCTTAATGACTTGTGATACAGAAAAAAAATAATAGATGAGTAAAGGGGTATTTGGATGATTGGATAATAGTAAATGTGCCAAGTGTAAATGTGCCAAGGGTGAAATATCATGTATAAATAACTTTGCCAATGACTGACATGTCATGGGCATTCTAACTTATTAGAAAGGATGTGGAGTTCATAGACTGACTTTGTCCTGATTCTTGCCCTCCCACTTACTATGTGACCTTGAGCAAGTACCTAACCTCTCTGCACTTTAGTTTGCTTGACCATAAAATGGAGTTAAAATACCTACCCCAGAGGGTTGCTGTGAGAATTGAAAGGGCTTGTGTTTGTTTCAGGAGTAAATACCTCATATTTCTTTCTGAGACACACCATGAGAGAAAATTTTTTACCCATGCATGGAATAAAAGCCCTTTCCCCCAGTCTGATTGATCTATCCTAAGTCTTGTACCCACCCTGGGACCAATAGCGTTGCTAATGGCATGTGTTGTTTGGATTAGACTGATCAGGCTTCACCCCCAGTGTTAGGACCAGGCCAGCTTACCCTGAGTCACCTGCTTGAAGGAATAAAGTCAGGGAGGGAGCAGTTTGAGGGTTGCTAGGTCAGATCAGATGTGAGGTGATACTCATGCTGATAGGCAGAGAAAATAAGTGACCAGTGGGCAGACTGTAACCATGTTAAGGGTGTAGGAAAAACATGCTTTGCTAGCTGATTGTATGTCGAGGGAGCAGTGAAAGGGAAACAATATTCACTGGGATGGGGAACCCCCAGGAAGTGCAGCTTGATGAGTTAGGCTGTGTTGCCTTTGCAGTATCTGTGGAAGATCCAGGGGGAGAGGTGGTTGGATTGGTGTATCTAGGACTCTGGGGAAAGGTCTGGGCTGCAAACAGAGACTGGGAAGCAACCGGTCTCTCTCAGTCTCTATAAATCTATGTGCCCTTTCAGTAAACGTAAAATCTTACATCTTCCTTTAATGATATTTACAATATCTAAGTGTATTAAATATGATGATTAAAAACAATTCAAATGAGTTTCAGAATTGGGTCTGCTTCCCAGCTGATGCAGATAGCCATTGTGGGCAGGTTCGGCAAAGCCTCCTGTCTCTTGTTCCTTTGGAGACCTAGGCTACTTTGTTCTTCTCTCATCGTGGCTGGGTGGGTGGGCCACCAGGAGTGGGCCACATGGCCAGACCCTGTACTCTGGCATTTTTGCTTCTGCCGTTTTCCCTTAAGCTATCTCCTCTGCTCTGCAGTGTCTCTGGCAGGCAGGAGTCTGGGCAGTGCTTAGTCACTTGCAGAGTCGGGGAGCTCACTACCTCCTAAGAGAGCTTCTGCCTTCCAGATGGTCACTCCTACCTGTGAACGCTAACTGGCCCCCATGGCTTGCCCGGGCCGTGAGCAGCTCTGCCCTCCGGACCAGCGTGGAGCTCGGTGTCTCCCGGCGGCAGCTCCTCAGGCAGTTGAGGGAAGAGCCAGGCCTGCCTCCAGTACAAGCTGGCCCCGTCCGTCCTCATTTTCAGAGCTGGAACCCAGCCTCAAAATCCCTCTTCCACTGAACGGGGGAAAACCGCTTCTCCGGGCGCAGCTGCCTCTTGAGAGGCACTTCCGGTCCAGCTTAGTGGGGCACTTCCGGTTCCACTTAGCCCAGCACTTCCTGTTCTGGTTCCGGTTCTGCTGTGTGTGGGGAACTTCCAGCTTCCTCCCTCCTCTGTCCCGGAGCCTCTGGAGGCCAGGGTGGGTGTAGGCTGAGGTGGGCGAGCCCGGGGAGCATTTCAGAGTGGGGCGGCTGAAGACCGGCACGCCCAGCCCGCGGATGACCGGGACTCCTGGTGCCCGGCGTACTCCCGGAGAGACCGGATGTGACCACGGTTAGGCCCCCTTGGGCTCCTGCGCCAGGCCGCGCGAGCGCCAGTCCCACTCATACCACCTCCTAGGGGAGTGACCTTTGGCAAGGTTTTACCTTCTCTGTGCCTCGGTTTCTGCAGGGCTCTTGTAAGCTTGGAATAATGATAATGGTGCCTACGTCACTGAGTGTGGGGATTGAAGAGAGGGTGGCGTAGTCTTGCAAGCAGGACTTGGGTTTAGAAGCAACTCGTTGAAGGTTACCTATACGTGTTCCTATTATCCTCCAAGATCTCTCTGGAACTCCAGAACTGACAGCCCTTTGACCCTTGATGGGAAATGTTGAAAAAGACTTAAGACAGCAAAAAGAGTGACCTTTACAAAGGCTATTGGCCATTGTTCATGACACAGAGGCTTTTGTTATAACAAGGAAGCTGGAGTGGTTGAAATTCAGGCATCATACCGCTGATGTGGAAGGAAACTGTTTGGAGGAGCTCGTGGACTTTTCGTTCATTCCAGAGATTATGCTTTTTGGTGGTGTGCAAAGTTAATTTTACTGATGCCCTCTGCTTCAAGAGAGCCAGTTTTCAGCAATTGTATACTGTTAGTGTTGAGAGGCTTTCCGGGGCGGCAGAACTAGTTGTGAACCTTGCCCGCTTCACTGTGGTGGGAACTGGAAGGCACCCCACAGATCCCCAGCAATGTGCTTTGCAAGGCGGTGGCCAGCCTTGTTGCAGAGCTAGGATCTTCATTTTTATAACTGTTGAGTCCCCAGCCCCCAGGGAGGACTTCACCTAACACCTGTTGAGTCATCCCCTAATCACTTATGTTTTGGTGGCTTCTGTGGTGGTGGGAGAGGGGACCCCCAGGCTCTTCCTCTGACACCTCTCCTGCCGCTCATTTTTCAGACATTGACGAGTGTGAGAATGACTACTACAACGGGGGCTGTGTCCACGAGTGCATCAACATCCCAGGGAACTACAGGTGCACCTGCTTTGATGGCTTCATGCTGGCACATGATGGACACAACTGCCTGGGTGAGTGATACAGCCATGCCCTGCCCTCTGGGCACACCTCGCCTATTTCTCAGCTCTAACTTGCAGAGTAGGGGGCTGTGGGAAGGCTTGCCCTCCCTTGCCTCCTTGTATTAGTTTGCTAGGGCTGCCATAACAAAATGCCACAGACTGGGTGGCTTAAACAACAGAAAATTTTTCTCTCGCCTTCATGGAGGCCAGAAGTCTAAACTGGAGCCATAGGCAAGACCGGTTGCTTCTGAGGGCTGTGAGGAAGAATCTGTTCCAGGCCGCTCTCGTATCTTCTGGTAACCTCAGGTATTCCTTGACTTGTAGATGGCACTCTCTCTCTGTCTTTACATTGTCTAAGTTCTATGCATGTCTGTCTCTGTGTCCTTTTTATAAGGACACCAGTCATATTGGATTAGGGCCTGCCCTAATGACCTCATCTTAACCTGATCCTCTGCCAGGACCTTATTTCCAACAAGGATCACATTCACAAGTACTGGGGGTTAAAACTTCAACATCTTCTGAGGGGACATAATTCAACTCATAATAGAGGTGGTTTGAAATCTGTAGTAAGAGGAACGATATCTCATGGTAGAAAGTGCGTGGATTTCAAAGCAGTCGTGCTTGTCCCCCAGTCCCTCATCTGCCACCGGCTGCTAGAGGACCTGGGCCACAGCCCCTGAAGCCAAGGGAGTACAGGCGTAGATATATCATTGACTTGTCTGGGTCTCGGGCCCCTGTTGGCAGAGGAAGGCTGTCAGGAGCAGCTGCCTCCCAGGACTGTCATGAGCAGTGACTGGGAAAATGTCCAGACAGCTGAGGAGCAGACCCGGCTCGGGCTCTCAGCAGCTGGCTGCTGTTAAGTGTCCTCACAGGTCTCTGAGCCTCAGTCTTCTCCCCTTTAAAATAGGGATAATTTTGCTACGTACTTCTCAAGGTTGTGTGCGAGGATGACGTGACAATGTGAAGTGAAGGGACTGGCACTCAGTGGGTGCTAAATAGTCAACAAACAAGCATTGTTACTTTAGGTGACTGGGCCACCTTTTCATAGATTGTTTGCTTTTTGTTGTTGTTGTTTTTATCATCAGCATCCAGAGGTGGTTCTGGATATAAAACTTTTTTTTCCTGTTTTCCCAATTGTTTCCTTAGGAATGCTTCACAAAAGTAGAACTGGGTCAAGGGATCATTCAGATTTTCTATGGCTTTCGATGCAGTGCTTTCCAAAAGGGCTCCGCAAACCTCCCATTGTGCCAGCTGTTTTGTTAGGGCATAGAATAGTATAAGAAGCTGGACATCCTGGGTACTCTGGAACTTTTCCTCTTAGTGATGTATTAGCCTTAGATTTCCCTGCCTGTTTCTGTTTAATACAAGTTGGATTTTGGATGAGCTCGTTATGGGAAACAGATCTGCGAACATGTAATTACACCCCAAATAAGTGCCAAAACGGAGGCCAAGACAACAGGTTATTGAAGCCCAGAGGTGGCCTGTGAAGAGCTTCCCCTGTTGTGGGCTAAGGGTGGGGGTGGAAGTGGGGCTGACTCCCCAGGGGGTTCAAAGAGGAGTTAGCATTGAGTGGGCCCTCCAGAGGCTGGGGAGGAGTTTGCTGGGTTGAGGGCACAGCCTGAGTAGAGACTGCAGGCAGCGCCTTGGGTCCCGGCTCCGGGTGTGTGGGAGGAGTGGCAGGCCGTGGGGCTGTGGAGGTAGGCAGAGCCTTTGATTAGATTGTAAAGAATGAGGACCCTACATCACTTATTGTGCCAGAGGCCAGGTTAAGTATCGTCCAAGTGTTGTCTCATTTAGTCCTCCCAAATTGTAAGTACTTAGCTTTCCTAGTCATTTGCTCCTTTTTCAAATGATAGAGTATGTTTTAGTAATTGATTAGTCAGTGAAGGCAGAGCTGACAGTCCCTGTGGGATAAGTATTTAAAAGTAGGCTGTGTCACCCAGAGGTTGAGAGGACAGAGCTTGAGAACTGCCAGTTTGGGGCTCAAATCCTGGCTCTCCAGTTATCATCTGCGTGGCCTTTGGCCAGTCACCTCCCCTCTCCACGCCTCCCCTCCTCACCTACGAAGCGGAATGTGTAGTCTCTGTCTTGTAGAGTTCTCGTGAGGATTCGACGAGGTCATGGGTGCAGGGCATGTAGCAGAGTGCCTGGTGCCAAACACTTAAAATGTAACAGGCATTCATCTGGTCACCAACTTCCAGATGAGATGTGTTGATGTGGGCTGGTTTGATACCTCCAGGACTTCGGGGGTGGGGGGGTAGGGGCAGAGCCCACTGTCTGCACCCCCAGGGCTGTGTCTGACACATGGGCTCTCCTTCTGGCACCGCACTGTTACTTGGGTGGAACCCACCTGTTTGTAAACACCCTTGTTCTTGGCCATGGCAGGTCCACCCATGCCTCCGACAGCTGATGCTGCCAGCCTCCAGACTAACAGAGAAGTCTGTGCGGGTCTTTGTTTCAATAACAGGGTTTTCACAATGGATTCTTTTTACATTGATTAATTTAAAAGAACCGGGTAAGATTCCCCTCCACTACCACCACCTCTGAGTACAGATTGCAACTTTACACAGCTCTAACTTGCACATATGGCAGCCAAGAAAATGCGCTCTCTGTTGTTCCTCTGCTTTTAGCTGAGGGCAGACCCTTCTCAACAGACTTCTTTTTGTTTGGTCTTTTTCCTTCGCAAGACAAAACTCCGTCTCTAGAGAAGTCAGACCGTGGTTCCCACCGGCTCTACCCCAGACTGACCGTGTGACCCCGGGCTAGTCAGTTGACCTCTTGGAACCTCAGCTCCTTGATCTATGAAACTGTGGGAATTAGAGTACCTGTGACAGTGTCAGGATCATGGGGGCTTGATAAATGTTGGCCGAAACAAATAATGCTATTGCATAGAAGAGTAAGCCGGGCTTGGAGTTTGAAGATTTAGGCTCAAATTCTGGCACCACCACTTGTGAGTTTTATAGTTTGGGACCTGTTCCTCAAGACCCCCAAGCTTTAGCTCCCATAACTGTGAAATGAGTCGGTAATACCTGACTCGGAGGGTGGATGGGACGGCGGGATCTGAAAGGAGAGGTGCAGAACTGTACGACAGATGTAAATTCCGTCTAAGCGCCAGAAGTCGCCATGCTGTAGCAGGGGCTTCGTGCTGGCCACCCTCAGTCCTCATCTAGCCCATGAGCATGTTCGGGTCATCCCCACAGTGGTGTCATTTGTTGTTACCAAATTATTTGTCAACACTTAAAGATTAGAGGTTTTCACGTGAACATTGCTATTTCCAGCATCACTCCTATTTGGCCACAGTCACCCAGCCCGTGACATTTGTGGGAAGTGAAGGCCCCTGTCCCACATGGCTAAGTATTTAAAAGTAATTATGAAGCTCCAAAACTAGAATATATGTCTTCTGCCTTGATAAATATTCCTGCTTAGTGACCTGGAAGGCTAGATTTGAATTTAGAATTCTAGGACTCCTTGGAGTTTACCTGAACATTCAAGCTCTGGCCAGTTGCCTCCAAAGCAGCTGCCTTTTGCTGTTGCTCAGACCTAAGTCTCATCTGTCCCTCTGAGAACCTACAGACTTGGGGCTGCTTGGGGCCAGTCGAGGGAAATTCTAGGGTCCCAGATAGCCACAATGTGGTCTGAAGTGGTGGGTGCGTGTTCCAGGTACCCATGAACCTGGACCCCTTACTCCATAGGAGGGCTGCAACCACAGGAGAAGTAGAGCTGAGGCCCCCAAAGCATGGGGCCCAGGGTAGCAGCACCTCTTGCCCACATCTCAGGGTAGTACTGGCAGCAGCTGGAAGGAGTGACATTATAGCTGTCCCCTTTGGAGGGTGTGTGCTCTCCTGTTTGCCACAATCCCCACCAGTCCCTGTTGCTCACAACCAGTGGGCTTTGGTCATTTGACTACCTGCTTGGAATTGTGTTTGTGCTGCCTGACACAAAGCTTCCAGCACAGGACCTGGCCCTGGTGGGTGTTTGGTGGCCGTAAGCAACAGTATTATTGGAAGGTTCGGTTCTCACTGCCACGTGCAGTCCTGATGGCCTCACCCGTCACTGAATCTCACCCCATGGTCCATCACCCATCAGGGACGGTTAGGCCTCTTGCACCTCCTGTTGTTTTGTCTCCAGAAGTCTGGGTCAAGAGTCTTGTCCGGTTGTAGCATTCCTCTTTGAACCACCACTGAACTCCTTAGGGATGATGGCTGGGGTAAAACCCTGATCACCTTAGAAATAAACAGTGCAGTTTGAAAAGCATTCTGAGTTAATTAGGGTAAATGAGGCTGATGGCTTAAGGGTTATTTTCTTGCCTAAGTTTTCATAGTTGAACCTTTTCTTTTGAGTAAACGAGGTTATTTTCTTGTGGAGATGGCTTGCCTGTGACTGTGTCCTGGAGGGTGGCCAAGTCTGTCCTCTGGGGAGCAAAACTCTCTCTCTATTTGACATCTTTATTGAGGAATTTCTCAAATATAACAGAAAATGACACCAGAGGGAATTGAAACCATGATGAGATCTTGCTCAACCCCAAATGGCTGCTTTTAGCTGTGTAATTACTTGAAATAGCAGTAGTTCCATTTGAAAAATATTATTCCAAACTCCATGCAATTGGACAGCAGAGCGATATTTAGGCTAATAGAATAAGATTTTTTTCATCTTAAATTAAAACCAGCGGTGGATAATTTTTTCCCGTCTCCACAAAGCAAGGCTCCTTTTTCTCTAAAGCCGTTAGTTCACTCAGCCAGATGTTTTCTTCGACCCCGATCTTTACTTGACTTACTGAAAAATATGTTTCTCAAGTTGCTCACAGTTTGAATTTTGGACTTGCCTCTCAGCACTTTTTTGCCATGATGAAGAGAAATAATTCATAGCCACGTTCAGCAGAAGAATTTATTTATTAACCAGATCACTCCATTCCCATTACCATTTATTGAGCACCTGCTATATGCCTGGCCTGGTGCTAGGTGGGACAGTTCTGCTTGAGTGAACTTTGGGTGAGTCTCTGCCATGTGCCTGGAGTTGCACAGGATGATGTGCTCACGTTTTCTCATTAGTCCTCACAGCATCTGCAGGCAGAAGCCTTTAGTATCTTTTCTTTACAAATAAGGAAACTGGGGGGCGCAGAGAGGGAAAGTGACCTACCCAAGGTCACACAGCCAGTAGAAAGTGGCTATGTGGCCTGAGACCAGGGACCAGGTCTGTGATTTTGCCAGTTGAAGCCTATAAGCCTGTCCCCATTGCCCAGCCCTGCCCCACAGTGCTAGCTGTGGGAGGCCAGCTGGGGTCAGGGAGGGCCTCCCTGTTGTATGATATTAGATATGCAGCCCATACCTGTGCGTGAGTTTGGAAGTCACTGAGGCTGTCCAGAAATCCTGGCATCTGCCAGGCCAGGCAGTGGGGGAGGGTGAGCACCCTTGCCCCAGAGAGTCCATGCCCTCCTGCCCAAAGCTTGTTCAGCCTCCCTGGGCCAACACAAGAGCTTGCCACCTTGACTAGGCACCTCACATCACCATTGAGCTTCCCTTGGGACATTGTCTTACCCTATCTGACCATGCAGAGCCATCCTCTCATGGTTCCCGTTGCTGTCACAGTACCACCCGTTCGTCAGTCCACTGGCTCATGAGGCCCCTCAGGCCAGGGCCCTGCCAGCTTCTTCCCCTAGCCACTCACCCCTACTCACCTGTGCCCTCTGGCCCAGCCTTCCTCAGACCCTTAGAGTCCTTCTACACATCTCTGCTGTCTACAAGCTGCTCCTGTGACCGCCCACCAACACACACACACACACAGCACAGACCTGGTGAGGCCCAGCTCACCATTCAAGCCCCAGCGCAAATCTCCCCTTGCTCCGAAGCCTTCCGTGACCTACACCACGCTGCGCACCTCCACCATAGCTCTGTGTTGGGGTCCTCTCTTCTTCCCCTGCAAGCAGAATTTGTCTTGTTTATCTTTCCATCTTCCTCCTCGGAACCTAGCACAGTGTCAGACGTATCGTAGGCTTTTAATAAATATTTATCGAATGAATACACAGATTTGTCAAAATGCCTTGTCACCTAAAAACCCTTGTGCTCAGCAAACCTCTGTGCTGGCACAGGGCAGAGAGGAAGGTGCTCTAGATGAGGCATCTCTCGCAGGCCTTCCCAGGAAGGCAGATACTCACAACCATAATGAAAGGTAGAAAGTGTGATGTTAGCAGAATACCATAGCCTTCCACCTAGAATCGTCCATTTGTTTATTCCAAAAAATTGTTCTGAGCACCTCCTGTATGCCACACATGGTGTTAAGTGTTAAGGAAACAGCAGTGAACAAAAGTGGCAACGTCCTTGTGCTCATGAATTTGCACAGTAAAGGGAGAAAGACTGTAAACAAGCGCACATGCAGCTCAGTCATTGCAGTCAGGTCAGATCCATTGAAAAAAATAACAAAATGGGTGATAGAAAGCAGCAGAGGGAGGGCGACAGCATCGGATAGGGCAGGATTCCAGTTATTGCTCCATAAAAACCTCCTTATGCTTAGTGGCATGAAACACCATCTCATTCTGCTCAGGAAGTCTGTGGGTCAGGAATTCAGACAGGGCACAGCAGGAACGGAGAGTCTCTGCTCCACAGTGTCTGGGGCTTCAGCTGGGAAGACATGAAGCCTGGGGATAACTTGATGGCCAAAAGCTGGAATCATCTGGAAGCTTCTATACTCATTTCTGGTGGTTGATATTGGCTGTCAGCCAGGATACTATGGGTAGCCCTTTATTTAGTCTTTCTGCATGGGCTGGTGTGAGCTTCCTCACAGCATGGCAGCTGGGTCCCAAGAGAACAAGAGCCAGTGCTTGGAAGTTTTACATTCTGGCCTGAGAAGTCACTTCCACCAAACTACCAGTGAAGGCAGTTACAAAGGTCCACCCAGATGCAAGGGGAGGAGGCCTCCATGAAGAGGAGAGTGCCATTTGAAGATCTAGAGAAGGTCCTCCATCCAGGCAGAGTGGGACAAGTGCAATGGCCCTGCAGTGGGCTCCTAAGTGAATTTGGGACAGGTCAGTGTGCCTGGAGGATCAGGGGTGAGGGAGAGGGTCTGGAGATGAGCCAGGGAGGCAGACGCGGGCTGGCCTCACAGGGCCCCAGAAGCACAAGAAAGAGTCTTGGATCTTATTCTAAGTTCCTGGGAAGCCGGGGTGCATTTTCACCAGGCTTGTCATGTTCCGATTGACATTTTAATAAAAATGCTTTCTGGCTGCTGAGTAGAGATGTGTTATAGGTCATAAGAGGTGGAGTGGCTTGAGCAGGGAGACTACCGCTGTGGTCTGGGTCAGAGATGTTGGTGGCTCAATTCAGTGACAGTGGTAGAGGGGACTGTGAACTCAGTGTATTTTGAAAACAGCCGACGGGAATGGCCAATGGAAGAGACATGAGAGGTAAGGGGGAAAGAGGATCAAAACCGACTGCGAGGTTTTGTCCAGAGCTCTGTGGCTCTGCTGCTGGGGCTGAGATGGGGAGGACGGGGGAGACAGATTTGGGGGTGGGGATGCAGGACTCTAGAGTCTGTTTGAGATGGTAAATAGCCATCTAAATGGAAATAGCATGCAAGTTCAGAAGTTTGTGGAGTAGTTGGACGTGGGGAAAATATGAGAATGGTCAGCTCCTAGATGGTTTCGGGAGCCAGTCATATTAACATTTGCATCTTTCATAAAGATTCCAGGAGCACCTGCCCTGTGCCATGCCCTCAGCTGGGAGCTCAGTTAGGAGATGGATGACATTATTTCTGGCCCTCAAGGAGATAGGAAATCGACCTGCCTGGCTTTGAACCCTGGGTCTGTTGCTTACAGTTGTGACCTTGAGCAAGTAACTTGGCTTCTCTGGGCCTCTATATCCTCTTTCAGAAGGCGGGGCCAATAGTGCCTACTTGGCAGGGAGGATGCAGAGGCCTCATGAGGTGAACTTGCGCAGCACGTACCACAGTGCCTGGCACGTAGCAAGAGCTCAGCAGTGTGAGTTGTCTAGTTAGCACTTACTCTAGTGTGCAAAGTCAGAGCACATTTTAGAGAAAATGGATGTATTTTTGAGCTGGCAGAGGTGCAGGGGACGAGCCTGGGCCCTGGGCTGTGTGGGAAGCTCTTTGGCTGGGACCTGCCCTTCCCGTGCCACAGGGCACTCCTGCCAGATGAGCTGCTGCCCGCAGACCACCACTCCCTGCCCCCAGGCCAGCAAGCTTCCCCATCCTCTTGCATTGGTTCTCACACTCATCCATTGGCCGTGGGGTCACATGACAATAGGGTTTCGAATCCCAGCTCTGCCATGTACTTGTTTTGTAACCTGGGACATATCCCCTCATTCCCCATAGTCTCTCAGTTTGGGTCTCGGTGAAATGCAGATGGTCCCTATCTGCTAGGATCAGATGAGGACATGGATGTGCAAGTCACACTGGAGGCTGCCAAGCGGAAGGAGAAGAGGATGGGCCCGATGGGGCCTAGAGCCCAGCCGCACCTCAGGGAGGAAGTCACCCACGGACGTCCCAGATGCTCCACGTCAGCACAGCAGGCGCAGCTCTGCCCGCACTGGGCTGGGCTGGTCCTTGGCACGATGAGAGGGCCTGCGCCACCCAAGCCCTTTTGAAGGCATCCCTCTCATCCTGCAGGACAGCTGGAGACAGTGTGTTGCTCCCTTGAACCCCTCATGAAGACTCGAGTTGCTTCTGTTTATTTGTCTTCATACTTCAACAGCTCAAATGCATTTCTTGCTGGGGAAAAAAAATGCTGACCATTTTAACGTAAAACTAAACAATTTTGGACAGTCATAAACACCAATATTTTCTAAGGTAAACTCAAGAGGTTTCTTCCCGTTCTCTTCCTTTATGCCCATCTCCCACCCCCCACCTTTTCCCCACTCTTGGCCCCCACTCAGGTGATCTAAACACGCTGGTTGGAGGGTTTGCTGTCAGCCCGAGTGGGATTCAGGCCCACTTCTGTCAGCTTTTTGCAACTGCTAATCTGATGGAAATTCTTTGGCCTGAGAAAAAGAAACATGCTGGATACTTTTGTGCATCTTTATAGATGAGCTTCCTTCTCTCCCCAAACCACTATAAAATGGGGAGATCCTGGAACAGGGTGCGGGGAGGCAGACTGACTCAGACCCAGTTGTGTGTTGGGGTGCAGTGGCCCTCCACAGCCTTATGCCCATGCCGGCCTGGGATTGTGTGGAGTACAGTGGGGTGCTTCTTACAGAGGGACCAGGCGGGGGCTGGGATGAAAGAGGGGTGGGGCAGGAGTCAGGCTCTTCAGGTCACTGACTCGTCGGGGGACCTTGGGAAACTCCCTGCCCCTTTGTGCCTCAGTTTCTCCATCATATGTAAAATAAAAGAATGGGATTCAACCAGTGGATTTAGGTTTTGTGGGGTTCGTGTGTAGCAGCAGAACCCTGGTTTTCAAGCAGAACCATGAGGTGCTCATGGTGCGCTGGCCAAGCGCGGGCAGGACTGGCTGCAATTAGGGCCCCGCTTGCCGTGGAGCCTGTCTCTATGCCAAAAGTTCGCTAAAGCCCCAGGAGCATAGTTTGGAACCCCGTGGCTGGCTGCTGCATCAGAGCCCTTCTTCCTTGAGTATCTTGTGACTTAGCAGCATGGCGTTCATGATTTGGCTCCAGGGACAGTGGCCTAGCTCTTTCCCGTGTCCTCCTGGTCCCAGCAAGACATAGTCCCTGTCTCCCTCTCTCCTTGCATCTCAGAACCGTGACCCCTGGTGTGTGGAACAACTTTCCTCTCCCTAAGGTGCCACCCTTCCCTTCTCCAGCCTATCCTTGTACCTGCTGTTCCTTCTGTCCCTGTCACCCTTCCCCAGCCTCTTAATCAGTGCTTTGTTTTGCTGACCCCACTTGTCCCTTAGGTCTCAGCTGCAGCATCAGCCCCTAGAGGAAACCTCTCTGAGCTGTATACCCTCCCCTGGGCTTTCCTCCGACTCAGCACTGAGCTCCTGGGACTGGCACTGGGTGTCTCGGGGTGGCTCTCCCCGCCTTCCTTGGGAACTCCTGGAGTGCTGAGCTCCAGGTAGACTTAGCTCTTCATCCCGAGGCCTGCAAAGGCTGGGCCCAGAGCAGGCTCATTTGGTGATGGAGCGGTAGGCAGCTGGCAGGGATGGAGCTTTGATTCTGATCATTGGGAGAAGCGTAACTGAATGGTGGTGAGTGCACGGGCCTGCTGCTGAGGCAGAGCATCTGCGCACTTGAAGCCGGGGAGGTCTGCTGGCTGCCTCCCGTGGCCCCCGATGGCTGGTGACTCCCCCTGTCCACATCTCCATGCAGGGCTCCTTCTAGCCTCTGTTCTAGATGCAGGGAGAGCATGGACTTGGGAATCAGGCACACTGGGCCTTGACTCCTGGCTCCCTCCTGGCTGCTGGTTGGGGGCTGGCTCTGGGCTCTCATTTTCTTACCTAGAGAGGAGGCGTGATGATGTTCCTGGGAGGGGCCTCTCGGAACACAGCCTGGTAGTCTGTGTGAAAGAAAGGTGGCACACAGTAGGCACCAGGACAGTCACCTCCTTCCCCCCTCCCTTCTGTTGTACGTTCAGGTCAGGGATGGCGTCCCTATATGAGGCCACCCTTCCCATTGGTAGGAGTGTTTGTTAATGGTCAGACCTGTCCTCCCTTCACTGCGCTGAAATCTGTTGTCTCTCAGCCTGGTGCCAGCCCCACCTTTGGATAGGTCTTGATTTGGTGACTTGGGGAAGAAGTCCTGCTCTGTCCCCGGGCAGGGAGTACCAAGTCCACAAACAGCAAAGAAGAACACGCACTGCATACACTTGCCTTCGTCTGTTCCTGTTTGCAATCCCTGTGCCAAGGGCTTGGTCATAACTCTGAGAAATAAACAAAAAATAAGTGTCATATGAAGGCTCTTTAAAAATATCCTACCACCAAAACATATGCCTCAAACCAGGCACTGAGCCATGTACCTAAAAAGGGGCATCAGCAACAGATGAGGGTGTCCCAGAGTCTCCAGTCCTGCACTTCCCCTGCCAACAGTCTTGCTTACCTTGGAGTAGCCTGGGTCCTGTGTGGCATTTGGGGTCACCCTGGACATTTGCTGGACCTGGCTACATCTGGGCAGATGCTGCAGTGACCCTTCTCCCCCAGCAGGACAGGCTCAGGCTGTTTATAGTGGCCATTAGCCAGCCCTGTGCACCAGGCTGCCCCCCACCCCTCCCTGTCACCCACCTCGTCCTAACCACATGCAGCTAGAAATAGACCGCTGGCAGAGACGCCCCGCGCCCGGCTGGCACTCTTTATTTGTGGGAAGTGGGCAGCCATGGCAGCAGCCCAGCTACTTGGTCTAAGTAACCTCCCAGGTGCTACCTTAATGGTAGGGAGAGGAGCCCAGAGGCTTGTCCTCCTGTTGCCTCATCTCCTGGCCACCAAGAGGTCAGATGCCAGTGGAGTCATTTGGGACCAACCATTGGTAGAGGCCCCTGTTGCCACTGGGGGAGTCTGGCTTCCTCAGCCTGGCAGCTGGCCCCTCATGGTCAGTCCCCTGCCTGCCACTCCAGCCTTTCCTTCTCTCCCCTTACTCCCCGCAAACTAAATGTCAAGCCTGTGCCCGGGCACCCCACGCCCTCCGGGCCTCTGCATGTCCTGTTCCCCCTGCCTGTCCCGAGCACTCCGATTCTTCCTCCTGCACCTCTTCCCTGGGCTCCTAGGCGGTGACCTGCTCCCTGCTCTCTACTCCCCTGCCCTCGGACCAACCAGGATTAGACTGAGTTGCAAATGTCTGTTTACTTATCCGTCTTCCACACGTGTAATAATTATACAAAAACACTCAGAGAAATCAAGAAGAAAGACAGAAAATAATTCCCCCATTCTCTCACCACCCCAATAGATCAACAGTTTTCATGTTCTGATGTTCATCTCCAATATTGTTAACTTTATATGGTTATAATCATCACATCGATGTTTGTGCACTGCTTTCCCCCCAATATTCTAGCAGAACTTTCTTCACTGTTGATATATAATCCTGTTGCTGAGATGTGGGAATGTCACCAAAACACAGTATGTGGGGAGCCAGCAGGCACTCTGGTTGGTACAGTGAAAATGCCCAGACTCCTCTCTGTCAGGACATGTCCCCTGAGTGCCTGTATCTGCCAGGCTGGGGATTCTGAGGTTATTAGACATGACTTCTTATCCCCAGGGAGCTCCCAGGCCACGTGGAGAAATAATCTCAAAATGGGATCCCTCGTGTAATTAATACCAGGTGTAGTGCAGAGGAACGGTGCAGGGTGAGCCGTTCACCCTTCCTGGAATGCTTAGAGGGTCCCCAGGTGGGGGTGGGGATGGGGGAAGGGAGGACATTTTAGGAGGTGGGAACAGTATGTGCAACGCCTAGAGGTGGGAAAGGCTCGGCCAGATAGGAGAGTGGCTCGGGCGCGACGGTGGTGTGTGAAAAGGCAGTCTCTGTCAGGCGAGCCAAGCGTGCCACGTGATTTCTGGGTCTGAAACCTGGAGATTTATACCTGCAAGCATAGGGATGTCGGGGGATCGCCAATGGCTGTATATCGAGCACGCCATGGACTCAAGCTTGGCTCTCAGCCCTTCCTGCCACGGCCGCCAGGGCCCTGCTGTCCGGCCCCTCCTGCTGCTCTAGCCTCTACACATGTGCGCCCGCGCAACCGACCCACCAAATCCCACCACCAATAGCACCTTTCCCTTCACTGGTCCTTGCCTGGCTTCACCAGAGAGAGGCGTTCAGCCTGCCTGGCCCTCTTGTCCTGCAGAGCTCCGACCCCACTCAGTGGCTGATGGCTAGTGGTCTGCCAGTGTCCTCACCACCTCTTGCTCCCCTGGGGAGCAGGCCTTGGCCTCTCCTTCCCTGCTTGTCTATGCACCAGCGTGGTGCCTCGCACCCTTGTTGAATGGCTGAATAAACCATGTGGCTAATCACGGAGGTTCTCTTGGGGGAGGACATGTGCAGTAGGAGAGACCACAGCACACGGGGCCACTGCGGGTTTGTACATCGTGTGCAGGTCAGTGGGGGTCCCCAGGGAGGGATGAGAAGTAGAAAGCTCACCCTCTTTGATCCAGGAATCCTGCTCTGGGGATCCGTCTAAAGGAAGTAAAGCCTCGAATGAAAAGGGCCATAGCTGCCCAGATGTGTCCTTCACAGGGGAGCCCGTTAACAGAGATAGAGCAGGGACAACTGCACGGAGAGCCTAAGGTAGGAGGTCACTTGCTGAATGGACAGGCAGCAGGTCAGAAGGGTGGTCAGGACCAAGTCCCAGCATGGAAAATGCTTTAACTCAACTCAGTGAAAAGACTGTGCAGACCATGTGCAGAGCGGCCCGTTAACAGTTAGGAGAAAATCGGCACACGAGAAAAGATAGAAGCAAAGTGGGTGCTCGTGATTGTGGTTGTACCTAGAGTGTAGGGTTGTTGATCCTTTTTTTTTTCACTGTTTTTCAAAATTCCTTGTCAGTTCAAAATCTTAAATAATAAACCAATTTTGTTGGACAAGTGATGGGAAGCCACGCTAGGTTCTTGTGGGAAGGAGTGCCACGGAAAGCAAGTGGCCGCAGACTCAAATTGGAGAGGATGGGTTGGCTGTGAGGAGGTGTGTAGTCACCCTGGTGCTTCAGCCAAGTTCAAGTGCCCCCTTTTCCTTGAAGCTCCCTGGTGCCCACGGTCAGCCCTCTGCCTCTGCCCTCTTAGAGGCCCCTCTGTCTGCCACTTTCTCAGAGGTGCCAACTCTGATGAGACAAAACTGTTTCTGAGTTCTGGTTGTTATATGACACACCCCAGAGCCTGACAGTGAGGGACTGCTGGGCGCAGGAAAGAACAAGTCAACATAGCAAGCCCAGATGAGAAGCTTGCAGGACGTGGGCCAGGAGGTCGAGCGGCCTGGCCCAGGGTGTGGCCACAGCTCAGGGTGTGCTGATGGCCCCACACTCACAGAGACCTCCCAGGAGGGGACTGGTGTGCAAGTGGTGGGTGCTCGTGAGAAGGAGGAAGAGAACAGACAGCCACAGCAGCCTGGAAGTAGAAAGGCCTGGCTTTTACACTCACAGCTTTGGAAGGTGGAAGAAAATGCCGAGTTTCACTGGGAGGAATTAATGCCTGAAGTTTCACTGGAGGATTTATACTGGGAATAAATTGATCAGCTGGGCTGGATTCAGGCAGGATGGATGGGTCAGAGGACCTGTGTCAACTGGGAAGTCATGGGGAGCTCCACCAGGGCCCCTCCCTGGTTCAGGGAGTTTTTTATAAGGAGGGGGACTTCCCCTGCCACCCCATCCACCGGCCTGGAGGTAATCACATCCAGCTGGGCCTGCTTCAGTTCTGCGGCTGTTCATTAAGAATCCCGTCGGAGCATTCTCCTGTCTTTTCTTAGAGCTTCTCGCTTTGGTTCCATGATTTGTTTGTTTGGTTTTCTTCCTTCCCTCTCTCCAGTCCTCCATTCTTATCCCCATCAAAAGAGATTTTTAACAACTCCAGTGCCTCCCACAGATGTGCAGCCAGGATCACACTCACAGCTGCGCGGTCAGGGGCCTGAGGGTGGGGATGAAAGCGTCCGGCTCCCATCCTGGTTCTGTCGCCCACATGCTGGGAACCACAGGCAGGCTGCTCCCACCCTGGGCCGAGGTTAAATGAGATACTGTAAAGGACATGCCTGCCACAAGCAGGGGCTCTGCAGCCTCCTCCCCTGCCTGCGCTCTGGAGGTTAGAGGAGGAGCTGGTCTTGCCTGGGTGGCCTAGACGAGGGTTGGAGGGTGTCCTTCAGGAGGGCATCCCGCTGTGTCTCCAGATCCCTCCCTTCTCCACCTACTTCCTGCGACTCTGCCCAACTAGAGCGGCTTCTCTTTAGTGGAAGACCTTGGTCCTCATGTGCGTGAAGCTGCCAACAAAGCAGGAGGACATGCTGAGCTGCACCCACTGGCCAAGGCTCCCCGCGTGGGTCCCTTTGTTCATGGAGCAGTTATGAATGGCACTGAAAACCACAGCCACAGGCTGGCGGTGACAGTGAGGGCATGATCTCTGCAGGCTCCCCGCGGGCAGGCTGTGCTCAGCCCACAGTGGGCCCACTCCCAGGCAGGGCTAAGGCAGGCAGGTGAGCACCGCCCTTCTCTGACAAGCCTTCTCTGGGGGCTCCTAATGCACCAGCGGCCAGCATGTGCTCCTCTCACTCACCTAGACCTGCTTCCTTGGCTGGGTCCTGGGACCCCAGGGCCTCATGGCAGACCCTCTGCAGTCAGCACTCTGCACCAGAGGCCATGCAGCTCATCCCCAGTGGGATAGGCCTAGAGCCAGGGCCAAAGCTCTGTTCCCCAACCACGCTTTTATAGTGCACAGTCACTTACTCGGGTCACAGACATACGGCAAGTGCCCCATGTGCTGTTCAAAATGCTGGATAGAGTGATGCTCTATCACACGCAGTCCCTGTTCCCAAGGACTCTGTCTGTATGGTCTGGAGAGAGCCAGAGGGAAACAATCACGAAGAAGATAGCAGGTGGATGGAACATGCTCTGAAGGAAGCAGGGCAGGGTAGCATGGCAGAATGGCTTGTGTGCTGCTTTAGGTTGGTGGTCAGGAAGAGTGTCCCTGGGGAAGTGACATGTAAGCTGAGGCCTGAAGGAGGAGGAGCCAGCCATGCCAAGATGAGCAAAGAGCGTTCCAGGCAGAGGAGCACGTGCAAAAGCCCCAAGATGGAAGCAGGAGAGTTGTGGTCAGGGAGAGCAGGCCACAGCAGCATGACCCGAGCTGGGCGAGTGAGGAGGAGGCTGGCAGGGGACGAGGGCAGAGCAGTTCCCATAGGCCTTGATGGCCAGGGAAGAGATTCCATGTTTATAAGACCTTTGGGGGCCTTCAGGCAGGGGGATCGCACAGCTGGCTGATGTTTTCCAAGGTCCATGAAGGATTGGGGGGTGCGATGGAGGAAAGAGTGGAAGCAGGGAGGCCAGTGGGGAGGTGAGGCCAATAACCCAGGCCAGAGACAAGGGTGGCCCAGCCATCCCAGCGGTGGAGGTGAGGAGATAGGGTATACTCAGGGGTAATTTTGCAGGCAAAGCTGGCAGGCCTGGACCTGCTAAAGGATCATATGTGGGCATGGGGAAGACAGTATGGAGAGTAACTGCCAGGTATTTTAGCTGAAGTGACTGTGGGTTGTGCGGCCATTTGCTGAGACAGGGAAGGCTGAGGACAGACAGGGCTTCATTCCGTTCTGCTTTCATGGAAGGGCAGCTAGGATGTTAGCTTAGGCCCTGTAAGGTTTGTCATGCCCATTGGACAGCCACATGCAGGCCCTGGGTCTGCCATTGATGACGAAGTTTGGAGGGTGGTGGAGCAGACAGGCCTAGAGGTTTGGGGTGGTGTTGGCAAGTGTGTAGCTGGTAAAGCCCTGGGACAGGGTGAACTCTTCCAGGAACAGAATGTAAATGGGGAAAAGGCAGAGCCCAAGGAGGGCCCAGGTCTCACTGGCCTGGCCCCAACACCTGCACGGAGCTCCCGGTATTTCGTGCTGCCCAAGGGTGCTGTAAAGGAGGAGGTGTCCACAGCATGGAGAAGGTACTTGTCAATTATATCTGGGTCTAGTATCTGGGGATACGTAAAGAACTCTTACAACTCAAGACAGCACAATTTAAAAATGGATTTGAGTATACATTTCTCCAGAGAAGATATACAAATGGCCAATAAGCGCATGAAAAGATGCTGAACATTATTAGCAGTTAGGGAAATGCAAATTGAAACCATAATGAGATACCACTTCATACTCACTAGGATGGCTATTTAAAAAAAAAATAGAAAATTACAAATGTTGACAAGGATATGGAGAAATTGGAAACCTTGTATTTTGCTGATAGGAATGTCAAATGGTATATCCCTGTGGAAAATAGGTGGCCATTTCCTCAAAAAGTTAAACATAAAGTTACCATATGATCTAATAATGCCACCTTCAGAGAATTGAAAACATATGTCCACACAAAAGCTTATACATGAATGTTCATAGCAGCATTATTCATAATAGACAAAAAGTAGAAACAACCCAAATGTCTTATCAACTGGTGAGTGGATGAACAAAATATAGTCTATCCACACCATGGAATATTATTCAGCCATAAAAAGGAGTGAAATATTAATATATGCTTACACAGATGAAGCTTGAAAACATTATGCTAAGTGAAAGAAGCTACTCACAAAATGACAAATATTATATGATTCTATTTACATGAAATCTCCAGAATAGGCAAATCCGTAGAGACAGAAAGTAGACTTGTGGTTGCCAGGGGCTCAGGGGAAGGAGGAGTTGGTACTCACTGAAAATGGGCATGGGACTTCTTTTTGGAGTGATGGAAATATTCTGGAATTAGATAGTGGTGATGGTTGCACAACATAGTGAATATACTAAAAACCACTGAGGTGTACACTTAAAGATGGTGAATCTTATGCTATGTGAATTATATTTCAACAAAAAAAAAAAGTGGAGAAATAGAAGAGATAGCATGTGTAAAGCATCCGAAGGCTTGTCCCACACCATCTGAGCAGACCACGTACATGGCTTTGTGTCCAGTTCTGGGCCAGCTTTAAGCACCTCCATAAGCTGGGGTCCCCCAGAGAAGGGCAGACAGGTGGCGAGGGGCTGGAAGCTAAGTCAGGAGGGAGCAGTGTGAGGAGCTGCCGCTGCTTGGCTCAGAGACCAGAAGGCTGCAGCGAGCTGAGCTTTCCCTTCTGATGTGGCTTGTCGTTACTGCTGCAGTTTGGAAGGGACTTTAGTGCCCCCAGATTATGTTCCCAGTGGTGATTCCCTGAGGCGCTTGCAGCGGCTTTGCGAGCAGTTGGCTGGTGTGTCCTGGTGGTTTGTGTGTTGTGTGTGCCAGGCGCCGTGCTAGTATTTTACCTCCATTGTTCCCTTTTAATTCCCACACACCACAGGTGCTATTATCCCTGTTTTATGGAGAAGGAAACCAAGTCCTAAAGTGGTTAAGTGACCTGCCCAAGGTCACAGAGCAAGTTACTCACTGAATCTTGTACCCCTTCTGGTGTGACTTGTGGGGCAAGAGCCAGGTCCTGTGGGTAGTGGCCACAGGGCAGCAGCATGCAGACCACCCTAAGAAGGAGTGGTCAGCAGTCTATACTTGGTGGCAGACTCCCAGTCCTCAGGGATGTGCCACTGTGGGGGATGGCAGGGCTCCGGTGGGGGCACTTGGGCAGCAGGCCCTCACGGCCAGCAAGCTCCAACAGAGCTCAGCCTCTCCCAGGCTGGCCCACCGGACCTGGGTGTGAGCAGGAGCCTGCTAGCCTGCCAAGCAGACCCCACCATCCACGTGCCTTGGACTCAGGCCCAGCCCAGGGGGCCGCAGCCGTTGACCCTGTGTCTTCTCCACACAGCCGGCCTACTGGGGAGTCAGGAGCCCTGGGTGAGGCCTCAGCTGATGCCCAGGCCAGGAAGCAGACAGGCCCTGGGAGACCCCAGCCTGCCTCCTGCCTGCCTGTGCCAGCAGCTTTTGACAGCCCAGGGAGTGTTTTGGATCTGGCAGAACCCAGGCCCCAAAGCTCTAAGACCCATGTGTATTTTACCCGAAATCTAATCCATCTGGTTCTCATTTATTTACACTTAACTCATCAAATGCAATTTTGCAAGAGCTGCTCGATAGCCAAGAGGCTTTTCTGCCTAAGCCGCCCTTCTGAAAGGAGCCAGGGGAGGGCTGGGGCCTTGGTCCTCGGGGACCAGGTGGGAGCTCTCAGTGTTGGAGGTCAAGTTTGGTTCCTAAGATGGGCAAGGCACCTCTGCCTCTGTTCCCAGCCCTTCAATGGGAGCTGGGGCACCGGAGCCAGTGCAGGGCCTGACACACAGTAGGCTCTTGACAGCCATGAAAACATGGGTGGGTCCAGGCAGAGTCTCTGTTTCAAATTGTGAAACATTCAAGGGAAACACAAAGCAACCAAAGCTGGATCCAGAAGTAATTTTTAGTTATTATGAATAACTGAAAACCTGGATTCTTGGTCCAAACTACTTTGGATAAACAATCAGCTGTTAATAAAAACAAACATCAGCACCTTGAGCCAAAAAGCAGACCTCACAGGCAAACCATAGTCCTGCCTGCATAGACCTTTCAGAAGCAGATCGACCTACAGCCTGCTGGTGTCAGCGCTGGAAACCCTTCTTGCTGGAAAACAACGGTGTCAGTCACTGTCTATGGGTCCCGTCCCAGACATGACCCTTCAGCAGCTGGCAGGGAGCGGGGGAGACATGCCTGTGCCTGTGAGGGGGGAGCACCCCAGTGGAGGTGGGCAGGAGTCGCAGCTGAGGGCTGCTGCCCCAACCCTAGTAGTCAGTGCTGTGCTCGTGCAGGGCGCCGCAGAGTGAGGGGGGCCTGGACCCAGAGACTCTGTTAGGACTTGAACTTTGGTGCCAAGATGCCATGTCCTATTCCGGCTAGAGTCATCACAGTGGCTGCTGCCCATAGAGAAGGGATTGGGAGGGAGGGTAGAGGCTGGAGACCCAGAAGAAGCGTGCAGTCTTCCCCGAGAGGAAGCTGAGGACCAAGCCAGGCCTTTGCCGTGGAGCCCTGGAGACAGATGGCAATAGAAGCCCACAGCCTCGGTCAGACCCTTGGGAGAGAATCGGGGATGAGGGGCTTCAAGGACAAAAGAGTTCTCAGGCCTGGGTGGCTGGGTGGGGGGAGGGCCAGACCTGAGCCCAAGTGAAGCCCCTCTTTCACCCCCTAGGTACTCAGTCTCCCTCCCTCCCTCCCACCTTCCACCCTCTCCCAGCTCTGTTGGCTGAACAAATAACTCACTGCATAGCTGGAACAGCCTTTAAGGAGTCCATATATCTGTTATCCCCAGACCTCCATGGATTCATCTGTTTCTGGGGGTGTCTCCCAACCCCACCAGCTGAAGGCCCCCTGAGGCAGGGACCAGCCGCGATTCTGCCTCCTCTCCCTTCCCAGCACCCTTGTCTGCCACCCCCGCCCCAGCCCTGAAGAGTTAGGGGCTCCAGCAGTTCTGGTGACACAAGTGCGCACGCATTTGTGCATTAAAGGAGGCAGCACATTCACCCAAGGAGGCTGCAGACTGGTGCCTTCCAGAGGGTGACCAGGCTGGTCCAGGCCGCCCGGGAAAGACCCTCACAGAGCTGGGCCTTGAGGGTCCGCTCTCCACCCTGCCTCCTTCAGCTCTCTTGCCAGTTGAGAGGACCGCCTAACTCTAGGGCCTAGAGTCTGCTTCAGGACCCACGAGATCGCCTTTCTGCTTTGTAGCTAGGTCCCTGTGCTATGCAGAGCTGCTCCCTGCCTTCTGGGGACATTCAGCTGTGGTCATAAGTAAAGGAGAAGGGCCCTGAGCTGCCAGCAGGGTTCAGAGGCAGAACACTCCTCCTCCGCTCCGGAGTCCACTCAGCTCCCGGATCCTGGATTGGAAACAGGCCCGTTGAGGGCCTCCCTGCACACAGGCTCAGCCCCTGCCAAAGGCCTCGGTGGTTGGTGATGCTCTGTTTATCAGGCGCATAGATGTCTTCTGCAAGGACTGTCCCCCCTGCCAGCTGGACTGCTGTGGGGACCTGTCTGGGGGCCGGGGTCTCCCCGAGGCAGGGTGCAGGCCACAAAGCAGCCAGAGCCTAACGTAGCACTCACCTCTACACCCAGGGCCAAGCTCTCCTGCTCATCTCGGTCCAACATTTGGGACCCAGCCGGCCACTCCTCCCTGGTTGATTCGAGAACTCTCCTCTTGTTGGCATGGTCACAGGCCCTTCCCCATCTGGCCCTGCCCTGTCCCTGCCCTGCCCTGAGCCTTTGGTCTCAGTACACCTCCTCCTCCCCCAGGCTCCTCCAGCCTCAGGTTGTAAATCTCCCTGCTCTCCTCGGCGGCTCCCACATCACCTCTTCCATGAAGCCTCCCATCCTGTGCTCTGGCCCACTGAACTGGCAGCTTGGTGAGGGCAGGGACTGAACCAGCATGTTCAGTGATGTCCCTGGCAGCTCACCATGAGTGTAGCACATAGTAGGTGCTTGGTATTTATGGAGTGAAAGAACAAAGGTGTTTCCAGTGGATTGAGAAGGACAAGAAGAACTTACGTCTGGACGGTGGGGGGCAGGGCAGGGGGCTGTTCCGGGAGGCGGTGTACATGCGCACATGCAGGCGAGTGAACGAGTGGGGTGTGTTCAGAGAACGGCAGAAGTGAGGGGCCACTGAAGAGTCCTGGAGAGGTGGGCAGGCTGTGAAGGGCCTTGAGTGAGCCCCTCCGTGTGCCCAGGGGGACCCAGCAGTGCTCTACTCCACTGGACTGGCCTCCTTGCGGGTGGCAAGCACCAACTGTGCCGTCTAGTTTATCCTCCTGACACTTGAGCACCCACTCTCGGCCCAACCCTCTGCTAGGAACAGGGATAGAAAGGAGACTCAGCGCTGTCCTCACTCCAGAGCAGGACAGGAAGCCAAGCCCTCTGGTCCTGGGCAGAGGAGGGGTAGTGAACAAAGACAGGCCTGATATGGAAGCTGGGGGGGCGGGGGCGGGTGGGTAGTGGACTGTGCTGGGCACTGGGAAGACTATGCAGAGGAGGGGGCTTTGCACTGGCTTTTGGAGAGGTGAGTGTGAGGGTCCGGGGAGGCGTGTGAGCATAGATGCCCGGGTAACTTCGTCTCCCTACCATGATTGGGCCTGAAGTGTCCTCATTCACAGAAGTTGAATCATAGAAGAGTGAGGACTTTGGACTCCCTGGGCTTCAAATCTCCCTTCTGCCTCTTTTACAGCTTTGGGCAAGTGTCTTCCTCTCTCAGCCTCAGTTTTCTCATCTGAGACCCAGGGATGATAAGAATAACGCCCCGGCGTGGAGCTGCGGGGTGAATGGATTAAGATAGTGTGTGAGTGCCTGAGTGAGGCCTTGCTGGCCCCAGCACTGTTATTAATATTTATGGTCATAAGTCTGCCAGCCCCGCCCAGCAAGCCCAGATGCTCACCTGTGTGTGCAGGCACGGGGCCAGCTGCACGGAACACCTCAGTGCACAAAGCAGTCAGTTCCACAGGGCAGAGAAGGAAGAGGTCTGCGCGTGCCACGGGCACTCCAGGCGGGTTCCTGGAAGGCACAGTCTGCAGTCCCTGAAGCTCTGGGAGCACTTTCTGTGGACAAGGCCTGGGCACCACCCCTAGGCTGCAGGGCAGGATGGGCTGAACTCAGGGAGTCTGACTCCCAGGTGTGGGTTCCCTTCTTACCATGAGGGCACCTCTTAGAACCAAGTATGCCAAGTACTAGGGGCCATGGGGCAGAGTGTGCTGGGCTTGCCCCACTTCTTGGACAGGGCCATGGGTCTATTTCCCATAGTGCCTTCCTAGGCCTGGCCAGGGCCTCCAAGTGAACCCAGTCTGTCCTGGGCCCATGAGCAGCCATCTCATAGACCCAACTGCCCCAGCTAGACACTCTTCCTCTGTACCTTACTGTGGGTCCTGTTTGGAGGGCTGGAGACACAGGGGTGCAAAGGGGTAAAAGTGGGGCCTCAGGCCCTTAATCCAGCCCCTAGAGGTGTTGGTAACGGTCTCAGGCTGCCCAAAGGGATTAATTTGGCAGCATAATTTCCTGCCTGCTCTGTTTGGGGTTGGGGGTGGGGGGAGAAGGGGAGGTCTGAGTTGGGACCACAGTGGAAATATGGTGCAGAGGGGCAGCCCCCTCTTCCCGCCTACTTAATCTTGGGGCTTTGTCGTTTGGGAGTGGGGAAAAGAAATGTTTACATGGCCTTGCATTTGTTTCCAATTATTCATCAGTGTTGGCAAGTTATTGTTCCCTGCTAGTGTAAACAGCCCTGTCCCAAGGCCCAGCCACCCTGCCAGGTCATCAAGGGTTTGTAGATGTGTTACGTCAACTGCCCTTTGGTTCCTAGCTTTCAGCGAGGTGAGGAGCTGGGCCAGGCCAGATGGCTACACATGGGTGACACCAGGAGCTTATTCGTGGCAGGGACAAGGTAGCATTTCTGTACCATGAATTCAGCATTTGAGGGACTATATCTGTTTTGTTTGCTTTATAGCTGAACCTTTACTAAGGTTGGGGAAGCCAAAGTACAGAGCAAAGAGTCTGAGAACATGGGAAGAAAGGCAGTGACTATGGCTTGAGAGGGGTCTAGACTGAGTCCAGGGACAGTTGCCTGTTCTCAGATCTCGCTGTTAAGTGTGTGCCAGGATGTAGGCATAGGTGCCTCTGCAGGACCTTCTGGGGCCAGAGATGGGACTAACTCCAGGAATGCTGAGTCATTCTTGATGCTAGCTATGGCAGTCTGCATCTGGGGTTCACGTGCACGTGCTCAAGCTGACACCCAGACTCCAGCTCGTGTTAGGAGTAACCAGTTCTTCATAACATGAGTCCGAACACACGGGTGCCGCCTCTTAGCATGGGAGTCAAAGGCACACGCTCTGGAGCTAGATAGCGGGTGTGAGTCCTGCCTTCGCTCTCACCCACTGTGGGACTTTGCCCCCTTCCTTAAGCTCTCTGCCTCTACGTCCTCACCTGTACAATGGAGTCGGCAACACGCCCTGCTACACAGGCTGCTGTGAGGATCATGAGCATGGCTTGACACTCAGTAAACACTCAAGGGCTGTCTGCTTTGTGTTTGAATAGGATGAATAGACACAGTGCTGGTCGTGGTCCAGTGCCGGCTGGAGATGCACTCTCTGAGGAGTGGAGGGGAGACGACCACTCGCCACACCTCAGGCGTCCCCCAGCAAAGGTGACATTGGCACTGGACCTTTAGGGAGCCATGAGCAAGACTTTGCTGAGAAAGGTATTTGGAATAACCCCTGTCTATACTTCCCAGGCTTCCCCCAATCAGACTCTCAGGCTGTGGTATGATCACATGGCTCATCTCAGCAAGAGCCACCTTTACCATTTTAGCTGTAACTCCTGGTGGCTTTTAGAGTTCAGAGCTCTGCCTGCCCCCTCCGGCTGCTGCACAGCTGACATTTGAGGTTGCAAGAGAATAATGACCTCGCTGTCGGCCTCAAAGGCAGCCACGCGGTCTCCTGGGTGGTGAAGTGGTCTGTTGTCTGTGAGCCTAAATAGGACCCAGCTGAAATCGTTCCAGAGCCAAGTCCTCTCCCAGCCCAGTGCAGGTCACTCTGCCTGACTCTTACCTTCTCACATCTTTTCGGTCCCAGTAGTAAAAGATGTCTGTGTTAAAAAGAACTGCATAAAAAGCTCAATGCCAAAGTGTACATGCGTGTGTGTGTGTGTGTGTGTGTGTGTGTGTGTGTGTGTGTTGGGGGCCAGCGATTGGCCAGAAGCAGCCAGTAGCTCACGTTGCCTTTGTGGTTTTATATATTTGCCTATTAAAATGACAATACAGACATGGAACATTAAGGTTTAAGAAGCCCTTCTTTCATTAAACAAACCGACAGAGTAGGGGGTTATGACTCTGCTAATTGAAACATGCTGTTCTGCTCAAGACCAGAACTCCATAAAGACTCTTCTCAGCCAATAGCACCTTTTGTGCCAGCGGTCCCTGGTCAAAAATGAGTGTCAGCCCTGAGGTCTGTCTCTCCCAGAGAGTGGGAAAGACCACTTGGCAGCCTTCCATGGCAGTCTTGGCAGCCAGAGGTCAGGACCTTTTAAAAACTTCCCCGTTCTCTGGGCTTGTGGAATCAATTTGCAGGGCACAAAGCCTCAGCGTGCTGCCTGGTCCTCCAGCCTCTAGCGCCAAGGTCTTGTGCTGCTGGTTGTAGGCCTGAGGTGGCTGGAGGAAGAGGGGTGGTGGGGGCTGGTTGGTGAGGCTGCATGTGTTGGGGAGCCGGTGCAGGCTGCTCTGTCTTCCTCGAGAGGGGCAGTCTGGTGACATCAGTGAGGGCCCAGGTTTGAGAGTCAGACCACCAGGTTTATATCCTGCCTCTGCCATATACTCTATGTGGGGCCTTGGACAAGTGACTTTGCCTCTGTGTACCTCAGTTTCCTCATCTGTAAAATGGGCTAATACCTGGATCTGACTTACAGAGTTGCTGAGGGATCAAAAGAGCGACCCCTTTGCCAATGCAGGTGATATGCTTAGACCAGTGTCAGGCGCTCGGGAAACAGGATCAGCTAGCATTACAGCTGTGCTAACTGGCTGCTTCTGAGGAGTCCCTCTGGGGAGAACCACTGTGCCAGCACGGCGCAGCACCCTGGAGTACGTCTGGGGAGTACCACTGTGTGCAGCACTGTGGAGTACTAGTGTGGAGTACCCCTGTAGAGTGCCACCACACAGTGCCTCCTTGGAGTACCACTGTAGAGTACTGTAGAGGCTTGGCGCTAGAGGCTGGAGTACTGTAGAGTACCACTGGAGTGCAGCGCCACAGGGTCCCTCCGGGAGCCCCTTTGGTGCATTCTGGGGAAATTCATTGCCTCCATGTCCCGCCAGCCCATCACTCCTCACTTCCAACTCCAGGTATGATTTCTTCTCCCCTTATCTTTCTCTTCTCACAGATGTGGATGAGTGTCAGGACAACAATGGTGGCTGCCAGCAGATCTGTGTCAATGCCATGGGCAGCTACGAGTGTCAGTGCCACAGTGGCTTCTTCCTCAGTGACAACCAGCACACCTGCATCCACCGCTCCAACGGTGAGTATGGCCTGAGCTGACCAGGCATGCTGCCCACCCCCAAAGAAACGGGCGGCCCCCTGGAAATCCCGCGTCCACGTCTCGATTCCAGGGGCCCTCAGGCTCAAGACAGAGCATCTTGGTGGTGGCCTGAATGCCTGTTTTGTGCTTCTGGTGTTGGTTCTGCATGGAAATCTTTCCAGCTCCTACCCTTGCCTGCTGTACTGGAGCTGTTGGTGTTTCTCATGTTTATGTGTGGAGACAGGTGGGCCACAAGTGGCAGATGTGACCAAAGAAGCTGTTTTCCTTTCTGGGTTGGGGTCTGGCTATGGCTAATAAGAGAGGGGCCCCATTCCCAATGGTCCCCTTTTCCAAGGGGGTCTCGAGGCCTCCCCAGGCTGCATGCCAATTTCCCCATCTCTGTGACTCTGGCAGCAGCAACGACTATCTGCTGTGTGTTAACTGGGTCCCCAACCAGCAGAGGGTCCTTGTGGTCAGGAGCCTGCTGTGCCCTAAAGGCCAGGTGGAATGGCAAGCCAGCCTGGGGAGGCGCAGAGGGCCCCAGGAAGACACCCTGCCAGCTGGAGTGCCAGGGTAGACTGGGGACAGACCCAGGCTGGGATGGAGCCTGGCCTCTGCCAAGCCCAGCAGTGAAGGTACTTAGTGTCAGGACATTGGTGGTCAGATCCTAGAGTTTGGGCCCAGGACATCAGGGCTGTGAGGTGGCAGCAAAGCTGACCAGAAGCCAGGACACATGTGCTTAGAAGAGAGGGGCTTCCAGGCAAAGAAAACAGCATTTGCAAAGGCACAGAGACATCTCTTGCTTGAGATAATGGCAGGGTCTGCACTCCCAAGGCAGTCCTGCGGGCTGCAACAGAGCAGGCTCCTGGGTCCGGGCGTTGTCAGTGACCAAGAGGTGAATGAAAGGAAGGAGGCCAGGACAGCACCCTGCCCTGCCTGAGGCCCTCTCCCACCATGGACCCTTGACAGGAGGAGGTGCTGGAGGCCCAAGGGCACCAGCAGAGGCCTGTGAAGTAGCTCACATTGAAAAGTGGGGAACAAAAAGAGCCCAGGCTGGGCTCTGCTCAGCTGGACCTGGGAGTGAATCTGGCTCCTCCTCTCCCTGGCCGGGAGCCGTTCCTCGGGCAGCTCTGCTAGCTGCTCTGAGCCCCGGCTTCCTCACCCGCAAAATGGGGACTGTGGCGTTGACCTGGCAAGATGTTCGGAGGATGAGCAAGGCCGTGAGTATGAAGTGCCTGGGGTCCAGTGAGGCTGGCAGGGGGCTATGAGGTGATACTCTGGGGACCGTGGACATGACGTTTATTAGAAAACAGTTCCTGAGAAAGTAAAGGCAAAAACTTTTAAGCAGTACAAAACTCAGAGTAATAAAGCAGAAATACTTTAATGGGCTCCTTAGAGTTCTTAGCGTTTGTTTTGGGAGTTTCCTCAGAGGCAAGATGGGCCTCCTAATCCCCAGCGCTGCAGTGCTCCTGGAGGACTCAAAGACCCAGCTCTGTGGCTCCTGGCACTCACCCCACTGTCCAGACTCCCCCAGGTGGCTCCTGGGCCGTCTGGAGCTCAGTTTGCTCCTCGCGAGACCTCCCAGCTGTAGACCGTGGGTCGAGCTGCTCAGGGTGGAGGCACAATTGTAAGTGAGACTCTGAGCCCAACAGGGTTGTGTAAGCAGATCTACGTAGGGGAGAGAGTGAGGGTGGGAGAAGGAGTCCTGCCTTCCTCGGGAGATGGGATTTTACGGAGTGGCTGCTGTGAGCAGGCTGGAAAGTCCTCACGGCCAGGGTGGCCTGAGCCTCTTTTTCAGCCAGGTTGTGTGTGCTGTGTTCCTCTGAAAAGTGGCTTCCCCCCAAGCAGACTCCAGGTGAAGTTGCGAGGCTGCCGGTTGAAAGGGCGTGCAGGAAGGGAGGCCAGCACCATGTGGGACAGCGGCCAGGGCCTGTTTGTCCCCGGGTTCTGGTTTGGCCTGTAAGCATTTGCTGTACTATGGAGGGTGCGAATTTGGCGTCCACCAAAGGAGTGGGGTGGGGGAAGTGGTGACGCGGGGTGCAGCGACAGGAGCTGCCGTGGGGCCTGTGCTCACTGGAGCCTGTGCGCGACTCACTCCACCCCGCCCGGCCACGGGGCTGGACTGATAGGGGACCAAAGCCCAGGAAGTAGCAGAGCCCAGGCACACTAGCTGTGGGGCTCGCTTATCAGAAGGTGATGATGCTTGTAAGGAAAGAAATAGGGTGGAGGAATAGAGAGGCTAGAGCTAGAGGTCTCTCTGAGGAAACCACTTTTGAGCTGAAACCGAACGATGAGAATGAGCTGTGCGGGCGGTATGGGGGGAATGTGCCAGGCAGGGTGTGTGCAAAGGCCCTGAGGTAGAAATGGCCCGGCACCTGTGAAAAGCAGACAGAGGGCAGGACAGAGGAGCACACTGAGCGACAGAGAGAAGAGTCCAGGCTGTGGGGCGGGGGGCAGACCCCACGAGGCCTGGTGGGCTGTGGCGGGAGTTTGGATTCTGAGCAGAGGGCAGCTGTGGAAAGCTGGTTAAGCAGAGGTGGGAAGATGATGCTGGAGGGAGCGTGGAGGATTTCCAGGGGCACTCGGATGCTTCCAGGGGCTGGGTATCAATTGAATTGTGCGGCACATGTGGCTCACCCCACCCAAAGGCCCCAGGTGGCCAGATCCTGATTATTAAGTCAGCCAGGAATCCAGATTTAACCAGAATACAGATTTGGGGGCCTTAGCCCCAGTCTGTGTTAAAGAAGTCCCTTTTCTCCTTAGCATTTTTGTGTAGAATCTCCTGATTCTTACTAATAAATCTGGGCAACGAGACCAATCTGAAAAGCAACAGACGACCTCTTGGATACCTCCTGAAGGACAGGCAGCAGCATTCCCAGGGCTCCCAGGCTGCGTGGCAGGTCTGAAGGGGACAGAGCAGGCACGCAGTCCTTGGGCCGGCAGCTCACTAGTGCTCATGGGGGAGACGGACCTGGGTGAGAGCAGGTCGTCTGCCCCTCTGAGCCTCAGTCTGTTGTTGTGGCAGTTGCCTGCCATTAGCGTCAACTATAATAATGACTGCTGTGGCTCAAAATCAGAGCATGTTGGGGTGCTAAGACTGAGCTTGTTTTGCACATAAGTGACTTCCGATTCCCAAGGCTCCTGGGAGGGCTGACGGATCCAGAGCCTCGTGTAACCTGACTCTTCCTAACGCCTGTCCAGCTCTTTGGAGCCTACCCCTGCACAGGGGCAGCAGCACAGAGACTGGTTTTGATTAGACGGAGCCAGATGCGTGAGAGGGGTCTGCCAGAGTCAGCCCAGGTTCCCGGCCAAGAAACAAGGCCACAGGCTCAGCCCTTCTGAGCGGCCCCACTTCCCAGGCGCCAGCTCTGGGTTTGTGAGTGTTGAGTTCTCAGCTCCAGCTCTCCACGTGGCCTTGTGGCCTCCGCACAGTCACTCCTGCCTGTTTGGATCCCTTCAGTGTGAAATGGGCTAGCAGTCCCTCCCTGGCGAGCGAGAGATCTCCTAGGGGAAAACGCTCTGAAGCAGTCAAGTGCGGTACCTGTCCTACAGGTGGCAACTAATGTAGGCCGCTTCTTCAGGTCTTTAGAACTCAGGCCTGATTTGGGGACACACACAGGCTGCTCCTTTGTCCATGTGCTGGACAGAAGGGTACCCAGAGCCACTGGGATCGGCCAGAGTCCCTCTGCTCAGCATTCCCCAGTGCTGGTCCTGGCACCGTGACAGCCCATGCTCACCTCCCACTCAGCCCCGGCCCAGCAAGTGCCTCAGCCCCAGCTTTGGCCAAGGCCCAGCCTCCACCGCCCCGTCACAGCCATGCGCCCGGGCTGCCCAGGAGCCAGCACCTTCAGGCTCCCTCCCTCTGCCACATTTGCTCTTCTCGTGTTTAACTTATGTCATGTTTATGCTCCAGGAAATTATTTTCTCCGGAGGAACTTTCTCCTTTTCTCTCGATGATGAAGAATTCTTTCTTTCAGTCTGACCAGAACTGATTTGGGAGTAGAAAGGGCTCTGAAAGGCCTGGATTTACTAGCTATGTGATTGCAGTTCACTGTTTCATTTATTCTCTCATTCATTCATTCATTTGTGTGACAGGTGTTCAGCTAGTCCCTAGAATCCCAGGCATGGTCCCCTGTGAAGTTTTCAGTCTAGAAAGAGGATAGAATGCTAAACAAGGGTCCTAAGAGTTACTGTGTAATAGTGAGCTGAGAAAAATGCTCTGGGAAAGACAGGCCCAGTGGCTCGCCCTTGTAATCCCAGTGACTCGGGAGGGTGAGGCTCGAGGATCACTTGAGCTCAGGAGTTCCAGCCCAGCCTAGGCAACATAGTGAGACCCTGTCTCTAAAAAAATGAAAAAAATGAGTTAGTCATGGTGACATATGCCTATAGTTCCAGTTACTCTGGAGGCTGAGGCAGGAGGATCACTTGAGCCCAGGAGGTCGAGGCTGCAGCGAGCTATGATGATGCCACTGTGCTCCAGTCTGGGTGACAGAGTGAGACCTAACTCTCTGGGGCTTCTATAGCTTTGCTTTTCTCATCTGAACAGCAGAGATGCTCATGATCACACCTCCTCTTGCCAGCACTGATCCTGGGCCACACCAGCTGTTGACAGCCTGTGGGTTTGAGATGCCCGTGCCCCTCTACACAGGGGGCTGTCCTGCAGGGCTGTGCTGTGAAGCCTCACCAGACACCCACTGCGGTCCTGCCTCAGCTGTGGTGGCAGACACCGAGTGAGAGGAAACATCATGTTGTTCCAACAGTGTATGATCCCGTATGAAGGAGATCATATTTGCCTCTGTGGCACAGGGAGATCATGCAAGGAACGGGGCAGGGCGGCTGGCAACTGTCGGGGCCTGGAACTCACACGGGGGCAGCATGGGTGGAGAGCAGGATGGCTGAGAGGGGAGACGACAGGTTGGTGAAGAGGGGAGGTGGCAGGAGGGTGACTGAGGGGAAGGTGACAGGTGGGGCAGACACATCCTCAACTGAGCCCTCTTTCTGTCTCAGATTTACACTTCAGAGAGGTCTGTTACTCGTGTCACGTAGGTGTGGAATATTTTAGTGGCAGGGGTCTCTGGACAAGGTGAGGCCTTGTTCTGTGTATGGCAAGGAGCTCTAATGTCTGGGGGACCTGGGACTCTTGGCAGGACTGACTAGTCTGCCTTTAAGAAGCTGAAAATGCCGTGTTCTCAGCATCTCACTCAGTGTCTGTTTCAAGTGTCCAGGAAAGGCTTGTGCAAAGGGCAGACGTCCACCCTCCCTCTCCTAATCGGCTGGCGCAGGATGGCTGAGAGGGAGGTAGCAGGGTCCTGGAGCCTGAGTCAGTCGCTGGGACTTGACTGCTGTAAGTGAGGAAAAGCTCAGGAATTGGGGCTTCACTAGGAGTCAGGGGCTTGGGAGACTCCTGGAGTTTCAGCTGTCCCTGTAGGTGTTCTAGGGCTGTGGGGACAGCAGGACTCTCCCTGCCCTCTGTACTGCACTTCAGTGACCATGTGCCCAGACCTCTCCATCTCACCTGCATAGGTAGAACTTCATGCCAGGGCAGGTCCTTTCAGAACCCACAGGCTGTGGGAAAGGCAGACCCGAAGCAGGTCCTGACCAGTGGGTGCAGGGCTCAGCAGAGGCATCGTGGGGGATGGGGGAGACCAGGAGAGAGCTCAGTCCCTCGCTTCATCAGTCAGCAAAGAAGATTGCATGCCATCTTAGCCCATTCCTGCTGCTATAACAAAATAGCTGAGAGGGTAATTTACAAAGGACAGAAATTTACCTCTCACACTTCTGGAGGCTAGAGGTGCAAGATCAGGGCACCAGCAGGTTCAACGTCTAGTGAGGGCTGTTCTCTGCTTCTCGGTTGGTGCCTCTTTGCTGGCGGGGATAGAAGGGCAAAAGGGCCTAGCTTATCTCTCTAGCCCTTTTAAAAGCCACTAATCCATCCATGAGAGCAGAGCCTCCTAATACTGCTGCATTGGGGATTAACTTTCAAAACATGAATTTTGGAGGGGACAGACACTTTGAAACCATAGCACATGCTTACTGTGTAGTGGGCTTAAAAATCAAGTGTTTCTTTCCAGCCAGTGTTCAGATTCCTAAACTAGTGGAGGTGAGGCCCTGTACCTTAAACCCTCTGAAGTGGGCCCTGGTCAGAAGCCTCACAGGAGGCCAGGCATGCCCTGCCCCTGCGTCCTGAGGCCCCTGCCCCAAGCCCACAGCAGTCTCAGGACTGGCTGGGGGGCTCCTTGGCAAAGGTCAACCAAGAGTTTTCAGGTGCAGATTCCCTGGGGTTGTGTCAGGGCAGAGATCTGGGAGATCTCACTGTAGGGGCAGCCTCTGGGGCAGCCTATGTCTAAAATTCTTATCCTTGGCCCTCCTGCCACGCTCCTCCAGGCTAGTCCTTGGTCCTCCTCCCGACTTGGTCTCCTGCTCTGCCTCTCCTGCTCCCACTTGCCCATGGCCGCAGGCCGGCTGGACACCGCCCCTCCCCCAATCGTGTCTCCGCCCACAAGTGTCCTCAGCAGGCCCAGCTCCACCCTCCTGCAGCTTTGCTGTGGTTTTCCAGGCAGCACCACCTTGATGCTCACAGCCAGCCCGTGAGGCACTCGGGATGAGCACCACCATCCCTGTGACGGGGGGGAACAGCTTCCCTGTGCTGCTCCATTGGCAGCACTTAAGAATCAGGGCCCCGATGTCTGATGCCAAAGCCAGTTCTTTTTCCCCTGCTCCATCCCGCTCCCAGACTCAGATAAACAAGCCAATGGGCAGAGACCCACAGCCCCTCCAGAGCCACCCCAGGCACATGTGGGCTTAGGATCCTGTCCGTGTGCCGCTGCTGGGCTCCTGTTGCCTTCTGGGATGTGATTCCCACATTGTGGGATGTGGGCCAGGCCTTGACCTGAGGGGCCCTAGCATGGCCCTGCACAGCCAGGGACATCCGCTGCCCTGTTCTAGGGCTTTCCCTCATCAGCTGTGGGTGTTGGGGTAGCATGGCCAGGAACTGTTTAAAATGAGGGGAGGTGGTGTGGCCAGGCTCCAGCCTCAGCAACTGCCCCTCCACCACGCCTTGGGGTGGACCAGCGAGGCTAGAGGGCTGGGCAGCACGTGTGGCATTGCAGGTTCTCCTGCGCCCTGCCTGCTACAGACCAGGTGGGCGGGAGAATAAACAGCTCTCCTGCTTAGTGGGGAGATTTACGGTGCTACTGGAGAAGGCCTGTCCTGGTCCTGTGCGGTCCGGAATGGCCCTCAAGGCGGGAACAATAAATCCAGCCCATTATTTTTTATGAGCCTCCCACCCCATAAACAACTCCTTTGGCTGGTGAGCCCAGTTTCACGCCCCTCTCCTGGCCTGGCCTTGAGCCAGCACTTGGGGCACCCCCAGTACCGACTTGACGACATTAAGCGGTGGAAAGTTTCTCCAAGCTGCAGAACCTTCAAGTCTCCTGGAGTGGACGGCGCAGGGCAAGGGGATGATCTGCAGCTCAGAGAGCACCAGGCCAGGCCGTAGCTGGCCCAGTCCTCCCTTTGCAGCCACAAGTCCTGGTTTCTTATCTGTAAAGAGGGGCAAATGTTAGACTCTTTCATTACAGAATTGTTTATGAGGGTCAAAATTAGATCCTGTATATACAAGGTATAGCCCTAGTGTAGTACCTGGCCCTGGGGTCGGTAGAATAGCTGCCATGTGCATCATAGCTGAGCATTACTACGGGCCAAACATTGTGCCCAGACTGACACGAGTCATGGAATCCTGAGAACAATCTGTGTCATGTAGCTACTGTTATCCCCATTTTGCATGTAATAAAATGGAGGCTGAAAGCAAAGTGATTTGTCCCTAATGAGTAAGTAGCAGAGGCAGGTTTTGAACCCAGGTCTGACTGCCTCCTAAGATCAAAGAAACTGAGTGAACAAACAGGAGGGGCAGGAGCAGGGGGTGCCACACAGCCCAGACCCCCATGACACAGAGAGCCCCCACCTCACCATCCCGCCTTCTGCCTGGGCCGGGCTGCCATCCTTCACACAGCAGCTGCCCAGTGGGTCTTTCTGCCCCAGGCAGAGCCACTGCTCCCCCTGGCCCTTTGGCCACATCATTCTCCACTCAGGACCTTCCAGTGGCTCCCCAGAGGGCTCTGGCTCTCTCAGCCTCTCCTTGCTTTGCGTGTCATGAACCAGCCACAACAAGCTTCTTGTCCCAGCCTCCACTCGCAGGGCTCCCTCTGTCTGAAACACCCTCTTACCCCGACCGTCGCTCACTCAAGAGCACCCTGCACAGTGGCACCTCCTCCCTGTGCCCTCCTGACACCCCGGGCAGAGCTGGCAGGCCCCTGCCTCTTTGAACCTGTCTCTGTCTCATCTACACCCTACCCTCTGCCTCCTTGCGCTGTCTCTCATGTCTCTGCTCCCAGGTCTTTCTTCCTCAAATGAGGTTCTTCCCTTGGACACAAGGACCCCCTGCACCCCTAGTGTCCAGCATGTGGCCTGGCAGGGAGCAGGCAGTCAGGGGAAGCTGAGGGACATGTCATTGAGCCAGGGTGCACCAGAACTGAAAGGACCCTTTGGTGGGAACTGGCCTGCACGCCTGTTCTAGAGTAAGGTAGCAGAGGCCCTGGAAAGTCCATGTGGCTGTCAGAGGTCACCTCGCATGCTGGTGGCAGAGGCCTCTAGGCTGCAGCCCACGGCCTCGCTTCCAGCCTGGGGGTTGTGAGCAGAGGCCCAGTGTGTGAAAAGCCGCGCAGATTCGGAGTGTGGGTTCAGAAACCGCTGGGCAGATGCCTGGTTGGCATTGTGGAACCAGCCACAGTAATCCTGGGTCATTTGGGGCCTGATTCCTCCCCAGCCTCTGTGGGCCTCATTAGGGAAACTGGGTTGTGACTGTGGCCACAAGGCCTCAGGCCAATCTCCTGGCAGGATGTCTGCCCAGCCACCCGCTAGCTGCAGCATTCCCAGGGCCTTGTCACCTGACTGAGGCCAGCCAGGCAGGCTTTTGTCCCCCAGCCTGGTGGCCACTTGATTGTCTCACGGAACTCTTCCTGTATTTATGGCCCGTGTGTCTTCCATTCCTCCTCAGCGCCCGACCCGGGCTCCTCCTTGGCCTCAGCCCTCTCCTAGCCCTCCCCAGGGCTGCGCTGGCCTCCTCCCTGCCCAGCAGTGGCCACTTCTCCCGCTCCAGCCCTGACCCTGAGCCGACTGTCTCCTGGACAGGGTCCCCCGCAGCAGTATTGCCAACTGCTCAGAACCAAGTGTATTATCTTCCCATGCCCCCAGACCTTCTTCCCAGCGTGTCCCATGTCAAGGAGAGGCACCAGCACTGGGGCGTCGCCCTGGACTCTTTCATGCTCTTGGCTCCCACGTCCCTGATCATGTTCCGCCATCCAAGCCCTGTGCACCTCTCAAATCCCCCACCTTCTTTCTTCAGGCACTGTGGTTGCTAATTGGCATCCTTGCGTCTGCCTCTTCCCCCTTCCCTCCTCCACACCGTGGCCGGGGTGCTCTCTCTCCAAAGCCCCCGTCAGTCCTGTCCCCCCAGGCTGGGCCCTCACCGCCTTCCAAGGCCTCTCCCAGTCCAGCTCCCTGTGGCTCCTGCACGCAGGCCCTTAACAATCTGAGCCCTGCCGTGCCCTCTGCCTGGACTGCTAGTCCCCATCGCCCTCTCCCTGAAGAACTCAGTCACCCTGCAAATCCCAGCTCACTATCACCTCCTTTCGTGCCTCCTGTGGCAGGCATGTCTTCCTCTTGACCCGCACTCGTGTTGGAAAGAGGTTCAGTCCTCTGCTAGAGGACCAGTCCGTGACTGCCGAGAAGGGCCGGGATGCGTCTGAGTCATCTTGGTGTTTCTTATGTGGAACACAGGGCTGGGTGCAGAGGAGACATGTCAAATGGGAGTGAAAAGGGGATGAGATCCATCTCCTGAGGGAGACGATGCCTCAATTATGTGTGGCATCGATTTACAAAGCATCCCATGTGCCAAGCCGTGTGTGCAGCTGCTCCCAGGAGAGGGCTGCTCAGGGGTGCACAGCATCGTGCAATTTCTCACAGTTCTGCAGTTTGGCTGGGTGCCGCTGCGGCTCTCTCGCCTGGGCTCCCTCCCTCAGCCACAGTCAGCTTGCCGGTCTGCTGGGCTCTCACCACAAGGTCTCTTGCAGGATAGCCCAAGTTTGTCCCAAGTTCAGAGACCCCAGCCTCACTGCCCAGTCTCCCACGGGTTGGTACCTCCAGGCCTCTGCATGAGCTGGTTCCTTGCTGGGAGCGCCTGTCCTCCCTGCTGCCAGCCCCGCTTCTTTCCCCCAGGCCTCGCTCGCCACAGTGTGCACCCGCAGATCTGTTTACTGAACACAGAGACGAATCAGCAGCCTGTTTAAGCGAGAATAAACGGTGGGAATTGGCTTAAGTTCCCAAGGGTGGTTGTACCGTCTGTGGATCCAAGCTCTGGGATTTGTCGAGTGCCTACCGTGCCCTAAGCCCTTGGCCCCTTCAACCCTTGAACGGCCTGGGAAAGTAGCAGCTGCTGCCCCGTCGTGCGCACGGTGGAGGGAAGTGCTCCCCTCTGGTGTGCTGCGGCTAGGACTCAGGTCAGGCCTGTGGCTCTGCAGCCCCTGCTCCTCGCCGCGGACACAGGTGGACAGTGGTGGAGGGTAGCTGGCTGTGGCACTGGGGAGCTGCTCATGGCTTTAGAGAACCTCCTGCTAGTGTGTCCCCCAGTGTTCTTGTTGGCTTCTCCTCCCGGGTCCCCAGGGGCTGCTGTGAGAGCACCTTAAGTATGCTACCACCGTGGCCCCCGTGCCTGGGCTGCCTCCATCTGATCACCTATTGGGAAGGAGAAACAGACCTGTTCCCTACTCATAGCAGGGCTGAGGGTGGCACTGGACATTGGCCCCCTGACCAATGGCTTCCTTTAGGGTCCCTATGGAAGGAGGGGTAGGGTTGGCAGATAAAAATGCAGGGTGCCCATTTAAATTGGGATTTCAGATAAACAAGAGCTTTTTTTAGTGTAAGTGTGACCCATACAACTTTTGGATATACTTATACTCAGAAAGCATTTGTTGTATATCTGAAATTCGGATTTAACCGAACACTCCGTATTTATATTTGCTAAATCTGGCAACCCTAGTGAGGGAAGAACAATGTCTCTGGCCTCCCAGGCCATGGGCAGTGGAAGCTCAGGAGGTGAGTAGGTCTCCCCAGCAGGCCCTCTCTGGGCCTCAGCAGGGCTTTGACTTGAGTGGGGTGACACCTAGCGATCAGCTTGGGGAACTTCAGGAGGCGAGGAAGAGGAGGGAGGGATCGCCCTGGGACAGGGTGGCAGCAGGAGGAGATGCCAGGGTGCCGGGGAGGGGGAGGCCTTTCCTGAGCACCCCGGTCTTGGGGGCGCTTCCAGGTTTGAGCTGGAGCCCATCACCCCTCTTATTGCCCTTTAGCACTCTTACAAGAGGGTTTTAGTCTCCCGCCTTACAGATGAGGAAACCAAGTGTGTTCTAAGACCACACACCTTAGAAAGGGTGGGAATGGGGGCATGCATGACCCAGAGCTGCTGAAGTCAACCTGCCCCACCACCACGATGCCATGGCTCCCATGTGGCACTTTGTGGCTCTACAAATGATTCTTGGTCCTCCCACTGTCAGAGACAGGATCACCTCCTATTTCATGGAGGCAGCTTTCCTGGGGTTCCCAGTGCCAGGACTGGTCGAGACACCAGGGCAGGGAGGAGAGGCTAAAGGGAGGCTGGTGTCTATCCTGCTTTCAGAGATAGCAGGACCCAGCCCACCCCTCTGCTCCCATCTGGCGCGCCAGGAGCCAACCACGGCCTCGGCTCTCTGTCGTCTTTGTACATGGTGCCTGCCTACGGTGAGCAATGTGGCGATGGACTTGATCTCAAACTGAGAATGCACCTGCGGACGTGGGCATGCCAGCTGTTTCTGCCCACAGTCTCCACACAGAGCTGCGCGCAGGTGGTGCTTAGCAAAGGCGTATAGAAAGAGGGAGTGAATGAACGCATGAGCTGAAAGCCTGACAGACAGTCCCTAAACAAGGACGGCAGTGCCTTGTGAGCCACCTCCTGATGTGATGGAAAGAATGCTGAGCCTGAGAATCCACGCGCTGAAGCAGAGGTTACACGTGGACTCTGCGTGATTGCTGTGTGGCCCAGGGCAGGTGGCTCTGTGTGACTCAGCACAGTTGCTCTCTTGTGGGCTTCATCCTCCTCCTTGGGAAGAAGAGCCTCCATCTACGCACTCTCCAAGGCCCCTTCCAATTCTAGGTTTCTGGAAAACCCACCCATTCTGGCCATTTGCGTGAGTGTTAACACAAAGCAGGACAGTATCTCTCAGGGCTGTGCCCCGGGTCCCTACCCAGTGAGCTCATCGAGCAACCGCCCTGCAGATGTTTGTTGGACACCTGCTATGGGCTTGACTGTGGTCTGACCACTGTGAGAGCAGAGCAGGACAAAAGGCGCAGACTGATCATGTGGAAAGGCCGACGCCCGAATAGAATCTCGGGCCTAAAACAAAGGAGGCACTCCCTGCATGTCCGCGGAATGAGTGGGCGTGTGAGCAGGCGAGCAGATGGACACGGAAGGCCTTGGGAGCCACATAATACCAGGTGGGCTTTTGTGGCTGGACAGGCTGGGTGGCAAGTGCATGCCCAGAGGGACTTGTCCTCCTGGGGCCCTGGTAGTGGCCTCCAAGCCCCAAAGGAGTACCTGGGTGGTGTGAGGGCAGAGGGGCCAGTACTCAGGCACGTGGGATGGGCAGGAAGAGGAGCAGACAGAGAGGCTGCAGGGAACAAGCTCTTTCTTCTGCATCCTCTAGGGTGGCATGAGCCAAACCAGTGGGGAGTGGGGAGTGAGAGGAGCAGAGTCCCCTTCAGGGGCATCGCCTGCTGCGTGGGCACAGGGCAGGAGTAAGGTGAGCCTTTGACTGAGGGCTGGGACACCTTTGGACCCAATGTTGGAATGGTCACTGGGAGGGCAGATCCTGGCTCCATCATACAAGTTGGGAGACCTGGGCAAGTCTCTTTACCTCTCTGAGCCGCGGCATCCTCACCTGTCAGGCGGGGCTACTGGTGGTACCTGGCACTCAGTTGTTGAGAGGTTTAATTAGGGAAGTTTGCAAAGAGCCTGGCATGGGGCCTAGCAAAGAGGAGCTCTGGGTCGGTGGAAGCCCACAGCCTCTTCAGTCGCTCCCATTTTACAGATGGGGCTGCCTCTTGGGGTGCTACCTGGGGGTGGCTAGGCTCAGGGTCAGCAGGGGTCTCGTCTGGGGCAGCTAGTTACTAGTGCCTGGCCAGGCCTGGATTTGCCCCAGAGGGTGTAATTTGGGGGGTACAGGGTGGGAGGCAGAGTGCAACATCTCTGCTGAAGCCCACCACATAATGAGAGGCTCTCAGCACACTGCTCCAGGGGCAGATGCTGTTAGTGTGTAATTAGGGGAGTTGGGGGAGCCAGACCGGCGGCCAGACAGACAGACGCACTGCTATTGTCTGAGATTGGCCCCTGTTCTGATACAGAGTCCAAATCCTAGAGTGGCCGAGCCCGGGCCCCTCACCAGCATGGTTGGGTTCAGCGAATGTTTCTTGTGCATTCCTTAGGGGTTAGGCACTGCCTGGGGTGTGGGGGCAAAGAGGTCACTCAGGTATGGGCCCTGCCCCCTTGAGAAGCCCCCCTCTGGTGGGGTGAGGAGGCGATACATAACCAGTTACAATTAGTGTGGTGGATCCTGAGTAAATGGCAGCTCTGGTGTCCTCAGCCCACAACAAGCTTCTGGTAGCCTGTGTTGCAGCCAGAGCTGCCACCATTCTGTCTCATTCCAGCTCTGTCCCGGATGCAGGCTCTCCCCCCAGTCACCGACCCCTGTGCGCTCAGTGTTCTCACCTGTTAGTGGATGTAACGCAGGCTGAGGGTCCCTTATCCAGAATGCTTGGGACCAGAAGTGTTTTGGACTTTGGATTTTTTTTAGATTTGGGAATATTTGCATGTATATAATGAGATATCTTAGGGATAGGACCCAAGTCTAAACACAAAATTCATTTGTTACGTTCATTTGTTTTAGACACATAGCCTGGAGGTAATTTTATACAGTGTTTTAATTTGTGTGTAAAACAAAGTTTGTGTTAAGTACTTATGTGTGGAATTTTCCACTTGTAGCATCGTATCAGTGCTCAAAAAGTTTTGGATTTTAGAGCATTTCAGATTTGGTTGAAGGACTCTCAACCTGTACCGTGCCATACCCGCCTCCTGGGGCTGGCGGGAGAGTCAGTGAGGTGACGCGTCTGCGGTGTGTGGACAGCACTTGCTACACAGGTAGTTCTAGGTGAACACGTGCAGCTACCACTGCTGTCATCGTCATCTTTCCCACCGGTCCAGTCCCTGCAGCTGCTCCTATACCTTCCCCGTTGGCAGGACTTTTCTGGTACTTTCTTCAGGCTCGCTTCAAAGTTGGTGGGAGCCCGTGTTTGTTTTCCCTGCCTGACTTGGACAACTTGCCGAGTCTGGGTCGGGACAGCAGCAGCCTCCGCCTGCCTCCGCCCCCAGGTCTCTGGCCTCTTTCTTCGCTCCATAATTTTCTGTTGATGAGGTGAAGGGAAGGAAGATCCCTTCCTCCCAAGTTGTGGGGGGAAGGGCAGGACAAGGCAATTGTTCTTTTCTCCCTGCTCTGCCGTTCCCAGCTTGCCGTCCCTTCCCATGTGTTTAAGGGACATGGATGCAGAAAATGATGTTATTGATGAAGTTGCCATAGCAACGACCTTCAGGACACATTCCGGCTTTGTTGTCCCGGGCTTGGGGCTCCCAGTGTGTTTGTACTTAGGCCCCGCTCCTAAGTACAAACACTGGGCCTGCCACCACTCCCTGCCTTGGATGCATCCGTGAACTTGCTTTGCAGAGGACGGGAGGTGCACACTGGCCGGGGCCAGGCAGGTCCTGCCATTGTTTCTCTCTCTGAACACTCTGGCGGAGCGTCCAAGAATGGTAGAGGGACTTTAGGAAAAATAGGTTCTGGTGGGGAAAGGGCCTGTCAGAGGGTCCAGAGAGGGCAAGTATCTGGGGATGGGGCCTGTCAGGAGGAAGCGCTGGGCACTTGGGAAGAGAGGGCACATCTTAGGGCACGTCTTTCCCCCACTCTGCCCCAGCCTCCACATGCCTGTCTGTGAGGTAGGCATGGCAGCTCCTGTGTCTCAGGCTTGTGAGGGCCCGAGTCCGTATGTCATGCCTTCCAGAAAAGCAGGGAAGAGGCTCTTAAATGTGTCCAGTCCAGCTTTTCCACCTATCCCCACAGCCACTGTCCTCCCACCAGGCTCCTTTATCCCTTTCAGGGTGACAGCAACACCCTCTCCACTTGTTTCTGACCTGCAGTCCTGCCCCTCGGGGCACCTCCCACACAGCATCCAGAGATCTTTCTGACACATCACTGCATCGCTTCCCTGTCGACAGCCCTCATGCGGCTCCCTCCTGCCCAGGACAGAGTCCCACAGCAGCCTCATCTGCACCCGCAGCCAGTGCCTCACTCACCCAGGGCAGGGGCTGCACGTTTGTTGTGCCTCTGGGAGGCAGGTCCTGTGACAATCCACATAGTCCTGTGACTATAGGCACTAAGGTTCAGAGGTGTATCAGTTGCCCGAGGTCACCCAGCAAGTGGCAGAGTCCGAATGTGAACCTGGCAATGTGGCAGCAAGGCATCTATCTCCTCAATGCTCCCAGCCCATCCTGGGCACCAAGGAGACACTCGGTCGGAGTTTGCAGAGTGTAATTGGATTTGGATGGGTTGGATTGGATTAGATTCGACCTGGCAGGCAGCCTGGCCTGATGGGCACTGGCCCTCTGAGGACCAGGATTTCTGGGAATGACTCTGAAATTCTATCTCACTTCCCCTCCAGGAGGGGAGATAACAGGCTTTCTGGGGAACTCGTCTCTGGCTGCCCCCCCATATCTAGGCTGAGGGAGGTGTTGTGTGGCTCCCAGGAGCAAACGTGGAACAAAGCAGGGAGCCACAGGACAGAGTTTGAGCCAGGGCCCGTTAGTCCCACTGGCTCACGGAAGTCTGCTCTGTGCCTGGGCCAGGGCTGGGCCTCTGGGATTGGGGGTGGGCACATGTAGGCTCGGCCTGCTCTTGAGGAACATGCAGGTTCACGTCAGGTTGAACAGTCTGCCAACCAGGCCCAGCCCCAGTGGGCCTGGCTGGGAGGAGTTGGGATGGGGCTGGGGGCTGCCTCCGAGGCTTTGGCAGAGGAATTGGAGTCACAGACCCACAAAGTCCCAGGACCATTCTCCTGGAACAGCAGCGCTTTGCCAAGACCTCACATGCCCTAGGCTTCACCTCTCCACCTTCAGTCCTCCACGTGGCCCCCATGGCCTTGGCAGTAACCATCCAGCAATACCACCTGCAGGAGGAGGCACATTGGCATTCCTTCCCATTAGCTCACTGCCCTCAGGATGTCCCTCCTGGGAGAGGGCAGGGAGGGGGTGCCACCCGCTCTGTCCCTGAGGCTCCAAGGCACAGAGGAAGCCACACAGGCTCCGGGGTGGAATGGTGTCCTGTCTCTGCTCCAGCCTGCTGCCCCTGTCCCTGTGCCACTGTGGCTTAGTCTATCAGGTGAGGCACTGGAGTAGGCCATCCTCAGTCCCTGCTAGTCCTGGGGTCTCCTCCACTCCAGGGTGCCTAGCCGAGTGGGGGGGAAGGGACTGACCACACTGACCACAGGACTTCTCAGAGCTGAAAGCTGTGAATTTCCTGCATCAGGCGTGCAAAGCACTGTGCTGTGTTTCAGAGAACACACAAGGGATGCCACAATAGCTTTCCAGAATTCTTGTCTTGCCCGCTAAAATAACAGACAATGGCTAGATCTGTTCTGAGATAGGAGAGGCTTTATTTCTCTCCTCCTTCCTCCTTCCTCCCTCTCTCCTTTTCTACCCTTCCTTCTCTCTTTCTCTGCTCGTTCTTCTCTTCCTTTCAGCCATTGTTTGCTGATTCCTAGCCCTGTGCCAGGCCCTGTGCTGGGTACTCGTGATACAGAAAAGCAAAGCTCAGGCCTCCCCCAGTTACCCATGGCTGGCAGGAGAGAGAGCAGCTTGAGCAGCTGTTCCGATCTAACACAGGCAGAAGGAAGCAGCAAAGTGGAAACGCTGTAGTAACAGTCACGCTTTACTGAGAACCTGCCCTGTGCCACACTGGATACGGTTATCTCATTTGAGCTTCACGGCAGTCCTCAGAGGTAAAGATTATCACATCCCCATTACACAGCTGAGAAAACAGAGACCCAGAGAAGGCAGCAGGGCAGCCAGAGGGAGTTCCTGCCCCCAGCCCATCTTTTGAGTGGGACAGTCTTCCTCTGGGTGTCTTGAGTGTGGCGAGCACATGGCTGTGCCACCTTAGCAGCCTGGAGTTGGCCTCTCCTTCTGGTGGGTTTTCATGCGCTCACTAAGCATTGGCTGAGTGTCTGCTGTGTGCAGCCGTGGTTCCAGGCGCAGCCAGCAGTGACCAGGACACATCCCTTGCCTGAGGAGTTCACCATCTAATGGGAGAGACCAAGAGCAGGTGTAGATGCAGAGATACCCCATCAGCATGTTTTAAACTGAGGGAAAAGCACAAAGAGCCAAGAGACCCAAGAACAGCAGCTTGGATTGGGGTTGGGTCCTGAGCAGCTCTGAGAAGAGGAAGGCACCAGTTAGGCAGAAGAGGGACCAGTCTCTAAGGCCAAGCCCAGAGGAGGGAGGGCGAGGGAGGGCTGTGGAGGAGGCTCTGCCAGGCCTGCTTCCGGCCTCAGCGGGAGGCCCCAGTGGCTGCAGAGGGCCTCAGCAGGGCTCAGAGGACAAGCTGATGAGGGAGTCAGAGACCCAGGCAGTCGTAACACAGCTGCTCGGGGAACCTCGCCCCATTTGGAAAGGCTGGAGGAGCGGCGGCTGTGGTCAGAGACGTCCTGCGGTGCACGGGGCTGAGGCTCCGCTCTAGCTCAGGGCCTTCCAGTGACAGCCATGGAAGGTCAAAAGAGGAGCCAAGCATTGTGTGCTTTGTTGAGGGGCTGCCCAGAGAGCTGCACAGAGGCAACATCTGAGTTGGCCCTGAATTTTAATAGGCTTTTAAGTTGGGGACAATTAGCAGTAACAGGCACCATGTATTAGGCTAATTCTGTGCCGGTTCTGGATTCTGCTCACCAAGGAAATGTTTGCTGCCAGTCAGCCATCTGGGCTGACTCCAGGGCAGGAGAGCCCAGGTGGGAGCCCAGCGGCCCGGGTTCCAGTCCTGCTGTGTGGTCTGAGACACTCACTGCCCATCTCAGGGGCTCATTTTCTCCTCCTGAAAGATAGATGGACGAGATGGGCTGCACAGACCCGCCCAACCCTGACCTTCTGTGGTTCCACCAGCCACACAGCCCATCTAATCACAGCCTGAAGGCCAGTGCTGCCCGGAGTGGAGCCGGCAGGGGAGCTGGATTATCGGCGCAGGGGAAGCCACAGTCACCCCCAGGCTGGTCACTTACAGCCATCCTTGCAGTGGTTGCAGGGGTCATTTTGAATGTGATGGTGATGCTCTGATGCTCACCCATCTCGGGGACACAGCGCCCCAGCAGCACTCATGCTGAGCAGACTCCAGCCTCGACAGCACAGCCAGGGAGCCTGGCTCACTCCAGCCTGGCTGCTGGTAGAGCCGCAAGGACTCTTGTCTCAGACAGTCCTCCCCTCACTTTGGAAAATACAGTTTTTAATAAAAATATATTAGTTATGTTAACATGTGATAAGTTTTTAATTTTTAAATAAGTTAATAAACATAAATTCCTCTTCTTTAATTTCTAGTATGGTAAATATTAATAGCTGTAACCCATAAACACATATACCAAAGCTCTTGGGGCACCTCTATAATTATTACAAACATAAAGAGGTCCTGAAGCCAGTCCCACTAATGATCACCGCTCCATCCCTTGCCTTCCATTAGAGGGACAGTGGGGCCTCATGCTGGGGCTGCCCGGCCAGGGGCAGGGTGCAGAGCCTGGCCTGGAGCATTGAGTGAGGACTGGTCACAGCCCTCAGCTCCACCTCAGGGTCCTCAGGTGGAGTGGAGGCCCCCCCGCCTTTCCCCACAGTGGTTCAGAGGACTAAGGTAGAGACCTTTGAGATTGGCACACTGCCGATGGGGACTGGGGCTCACCCTTCCCAGCTCTGCAGTTCTGTTGCTTCGTGTCACGGTGACCATGGATTACTGTAGTCGGTAGTGATGCTAGATTACCCCAAAAATTATGCTTTGCTAGCAAAACAACCACAACATCTTGGCTCATTATTAAAGTTAAGATTCTCAAAAAGAAAGATCACTTGATAGCAAGTCCATGGTGAAGGAGAAAACTGAGTGATCTCTACAGCTCTGTAGTCCTAGGTTGGGGGCTGTGTCAGCTCCCCAGGGACAGATTCATGGCCGGTGATGATTAGCAGGGCTTCTCGTAAATTGTGGTTCTTTGGCTGGGAATGGAAATTCAATCTCCCTTTCTTCATCACACATAAGGCTGAGCTAAACAGGGGCCCTTGGGCTCTTCCCAGCTTACAAAGAATCACAGCTCTGTTTACAGCATTGATCTCCGTGCCACCCATGGGACAGCCCTGGGAAAGTAACATGGGGTGGTAGTGCTGGGGTTATAGCCCATGAATCAAGAAGCTTCAAGGGGTTGGGTGTAGTGGCTCATGCCTGTAATCCTGGCACTCTGGGAGTCTGAAGCAGGAGGATTACTTGAGCTCAGGAGTCCAAGACCAGACTGAGCAAGAGTGAGACCCTGTCTCCACTAAAAATAGAAAAACGAGCCAGGTGTGGTGGCGCATGCCTGTAGTTCCAGCTACTTGGGAGGCTGAGGCAGGAGAATCACTGGATCCCAGGACTTTGAGGTTGCTGTGAGCTAGGCTGACACCATGGCACTCTAGCCCAGGTGACAGAGTGCAACTCCGTCCCCCTGCCCAAAAAAAGAAGCAGCTTCAAGGAATTGGTGGACTTCGAGAGGGGCCTGGGAGTTAGTTTATGGAAAACAGGAGAAGGGGAAAAGGGGGATGGGGTGCCTCTGGGGTACCGTCAGCAGGCAGCATGGGATGGATCGCAGGCCCAGGGAATGCGTGTGGGACGGGGGGACATGGGGCTGGGAAGAAGCTGGCCAGCAGGGAGCCACAGGAGCCATATGAGCAGGGAGGGCAGGCGACCCTGGTCCTTGAGCCCGCCACTGACCTGAACATTAATGATGGTCAGGGAGACTTCTTGGTGGCCCCACCCCAGGCCACACCCTCACCAGGGCAGGAGTCTCCCAGAAGACCTGATGAGACACTGAATATGTCTCAATGGGCCAAGGAAGTCCCTCTACTTAAAGCCACCCTGAGGCGGGGCTGCCTGGCTAGGGCTCCAGGGAGGAGTTACACTTCCTCCCCCTCTGCAGCCTTCAGAAGTTAGTGCTCCAGAGAGAGATCCAGTCTGTTTGTGCCTGGCACTCTTCCTGTCTGACCACGTTTCATTCGCATCCCTCCTCCAGAAGGCAGAGGTCACCATGCCCATTCTGCAGAGGAGGCTCAGAGAAGGGGAGCAGTTGTCTGCAGAGCACACAGCTAGTGAGGAGGCTGGATTCACACCTGCACCTCCCTGACTTCACAATAACCTTTCTAAGAAAGCCATGTGCTAGGGCTGGCTTGTCTCAGCTCGTGGGCGCCAACTGTGCACAATTTCTTCCCAGCTCCGCCTTCAGTGACCTCTCCCTGGTAGCTTGAGATCAGCCATGGTCGGAGTATTTATACCACAGAAAGTGGCAAACGCCACGGATCAGCCCTCCAGCCCACAGGTGGTTAAACGGCGATCGGCATGCCACCGTCTGTGTGATTTGTGCGTCAATGCTTTTGGAATTGAGTGAGCGAAAGGGTTGCTCTCTCCACGTGAACGGGTCCCTTCTGTGAGGAGCAGCAGCGTGAGAGTGCTTTACTCATTCAGTCGGTGGTTAGTTGGTTTTACTCTGCATTAGTCCAACAATTTGATTTGTAGATGTGAGAAAATCGAGGTGAAAGAATGATAAAAATGGCAGAATCCAGGGCAACCAGGAGTCAGGGCGCTGGGCAGAATGCAGGCTTCACTCCTTTTTATTTGTTTGATTTTAACTTTAGACTTTATTTTATCTTTATCATAACTACCAGGGTGTTTGTGTTTTCAACATATCCTAAGTTGCCGCACACCCCTGTTTAAAGTGGACAGGGTTGAGATGGGCTCACCTTGAACAAGAGGCCAGCGAGTCCCTTGGGGAAGTAGGCCACCCTGCGTGTGCAGCTGCCTGCGGCGTTCGCTTCCTCTCTCCAAGGCCAGCTTCACTCCCACGTTAGTTTCTTGAGGTGGAGGTGGGAGTCGGGTCACAGAGCTGGTGTGTTGGCAGACAGCAGCTCTTCCCTTTCATCTGCCTTTGGCCTCTTGATGGACTTGTGACCTACAACCTCTCACTTGATCCCTGACCTCATAAATTCTGGAAACTCCTCACAAACCCACCAGGAAGATAAATATCAGCTGAGGTCAATAAGAGTCTGAGCTACCCCAGGCAGACAGGGAGGGGAGGTCAGGTCTGCTGGGGTGGGGGTGTCCTAAAACCATGGGTGACTGGGGTGGGGGGAGCAAATGACTCCAAAACGAAAGTAGTTCCACAGACCACGTCTGTAACCTAACCTAGGGCAGGAGCTTCGCCTCCGTGGGTCCCAAGGTGTCATTTACAGTGCAGCTCACAGAGCGAGGCCTGACTCCAGACCCAGGCACCAGGCCCTTGGTTTCTCCCTAAGGGATCTCCATGTGAGCAGCTGATGCACACACGTGTGTGTGTGTATGTGTGTATGTACACGTGCGTGTGTACGGTGCATGCAGTGGCAGCCCAAGAGTGCACCATTTGATTGTGACGTACCATCTGGCTTTTCAGCCTGAAATTTTCTCTCTCCCTCCCTCTCCCTGGTCCCCAACCCCTTTCTTGTCCATCTCTCTTCCCAGAGGGTATGAACTGCATGAACAAAGACCATGGCTGTGCCCACATCTGCCGAGAGACGCCCAAAGGTGGGGTGGCCTGCGACTGCAGGCCCGGCTTTGACCTTGCCCAAAACCAGAAGGACTGCACACGTAGGTAGATGGAGGCAACTGGGTCAGACATCCCCACGCGCCTCCTGCCTTTGCTTTGTGGAGGGTCTGTCCAGCCTGCTGGACGTTGGCCAGGGAGGGCTGTCAGCTTCACGGGGTGGAGAAAAGGGCAGGGTTTGGGGAAGGCATGAGGGACAGGGGTTATGAACCCCAGGCTTGGGGTCTTCCCCACCAGGCATGACACCACCGATGCTGCCCCAGGAGCTGGGCTGGATCTCGTGCTGGGCCCTGAGCCTGAGCTCTCCAGCAGGAATGGAGGGCTGTGGCACAGAGGCCTACGAGGCCAGTTTCTCCATAGGCTTGGGAAGCCCTTGGTGATGGGGTAGTACAAAGAAGGACAGGAGTTTGGTTTCGGGGTCCCATTCTGGCTGTGCTGACCTTATTTCCAGGATCAAAGATCAGAACTTACATTCTGACTCTTGCAAAGCTGACCGCAAATGATGATACCTTGGGAGATTTGGGTTGAATGAGGCCTCTGGCCAAAGGTGCCATTTCAGGACCTGCTTGGAGGTTGCCTGCAGGGCTCCAGTGTAATCCAGCCTCTTAACAGGGTCACCCAGTCCTCCAGAAGGAGTGGAAGCCCGGAAACAAGTAGGATGGTAGCTGAGCACACTCAGCTGATCCACAAATGCTTCAGACCCAACACACTTGCCCAACAGCCATGTAGGGGGATGGCAGGACGTGGCCTCTCCTCATTGGGCAGCGGGGTACCCAGACTGACGTTGCATCTGCCCTTTGTCCACAGAGAGCGGAGGGGGCTGCTGTGAGCACTTCCCGTCTCTGGCCAGAGACAGGTGTTTCATACCAAGCCTACTTTCTGATGCAGAAAAGTGTTACGGAGGCATCCAATTCCAACTCTCAGTAGAGAAAGTGGTCCTCACCTAGCTGTTGAAATGGGAGACAGGGGCTGACCAGCTGTCATAAACAAAATGACCCGTCTTCCCTCCCTCATTCTGTGGAGAAGACCACTGGCCCTTGTTGGTCCATCCTCCTTACTCTGCGATTCTCTCAGCTGTCCCCAGCTCTCCTTTGGGCGTCTCATCACACCTTTCCAACTCATGCTGTCCTCAAGCAGTCGCCAAGGCCCTGGGACCCACGTGCATCAGACAAGATCTGGTTCACCCATTCCCCAAAGTGGAGGTGCTTCCTTTTGCCCCAGCTATGGTCAGAGGGATGGGCCAGCCTTCCTGTGTTCTGGCTCTTTCCTGTGGAATAACAAAGATAAGCAGGTATGCTGTCACCAAGGGCAGGACCAGGCGGGGGCGGCTCCAGCCCTTGGACCCCAGCAAGACACCCTTTCCTCTATGCCAGATGGATTCTTTTAACTGCAGAGGAACCTCCAGCCAGCTGGCTGCTTTCAGAACAGAAAATGCTAACTTCATTTTCCCCAGTCTTCCCTGTTGAGTGATCCAAGTTTCCTCACAAGACAGGCCAAGGGCAAGAACACGTGGAGTCAGCAGGCTCCTAGATAGCCAGAAGGACAGTGCACTCCCTCGAACAGGGGACCCAGCGTAGCTGGGACAGCTCACTACCTGATTCCACAGTGCCATCTGGACAAGTGCTACAAGGACGGTTTGCTCAGAGAGCATCTCCTGAGGAGCTGGCCTGTTGTGAGAGGTCAGGGACAAGGCAGGGCTCTGTGAGCAGCTAGGACCCCCAACGCCAACTCTGGCTGCCCTGTCAGAGAAGAGCTAAACCCTTGCCCGGAACATTTGCTGGTTTCCAAAGCAGCAGTCCCACATCCCCACTGGGTGGCTGGGTATTGCCAAGGCGCAGAGAGCCTAGTGTGGTTTACGAGGGCCTGAGGCCTCCCATGAAGGGCCTGTGCAGGTGGCTGCCCAGCTAGCCTAGCACTGGTCCCTCTGTGTGGTTAAGGAGGCAATGTTGGTGTGAACTTAGCGCTGAGCTCTGAGCTCTGAGACTTTCACTCTAGTCCTTGAGGTCACTTGTGGTCCAGAAAGTTTTGGATTGCAAGTTGGGTTGGGGCTGATGCCTGACTTAGCCTGCCTTTCTGGACCAGGGGGACCAAATTCTCATCTGTCCAGAGCCCAGGATCCACACCCGGGCCAAAGCAGGCTTTCTCCATCCTTCTCTGTCTTCCTAGAGCTTGGGCTTAGGTATTTCCATGAGAGCTGTAGGCTCTCCAGGTACTCGAAGGCTCGGCCCATGGAGGTCTGTGAGACGCACAAACACCTGTGTGGAAGGAACAAGGGGCCCTGAGTGGAGACCTCCCTCCAGTTGCCTCAAGCAGGCCTGTGTCCTGGTTAGAGGCACTTTTGGGGGACAGCCCATCCCAGAAGCCCCCTGGAGCTTGCGGAGAGCTGTCCGCAGTATTCTCACTGCCTTCTCCCTAGCTCCGTCCCTGCGCATTCTGAAATGGGACTCTGCTCAGTCCAGAAAGGCACAGGACGTCCAGCCCAAGTTGGGCTCTGCCTGGGTCTCTCCCTGTCACCTGAGATGTGTGCAAAGGTGCAGCCTCCTGGAACCCTTGGCTTCCCTGAGCCTCTTTCTGGCCAGAGAGACAAGCTGCTTCAGAGATGAGCAAATGGGACTTCAGGATGCCGGGCTCCTCCTCAGAGTGCTAAGAGAAGAGTCGCTTCTGCAAAAAAGGGGCCAAAGGGCTTTGTGCTTGAAGCCCCAGTCGTTTCCAGAAGCATTTTTTAGGTCCTTTAAATTTCACCCTGGAAGTCGAATCCCTCCTTCGGATGGTCATCAGCTCCCTACAGAAGAGGGGCAGCCCCTTAGAACCACTGCTGGCTGAGGACAGCATCGGGGGCACTGAGTAGACACTTGTCCCCATCAAGCCATTCTCTTTATATCCTCCTCACCTGCCGTGGAGACTGCACGTGTCCAAGGATGAAGGGGCCACCGTCACTCACGGCAATCTTTGTGGAAGGAGGAGCGCCTGAGGAGAGCAGCTGCCCAAGTCAGTTCTGAAATGTTTGGAATCCTTCTCCGGGGAGCTGCCACCAAATGACTTACTTCCCTCTGGTACTAGCCATGCTAATGGATCAGCCTAATAGAACGTAATTAATTCAAACTCTCAGGATTTAGAATTTTTGAACCCTCTGACTATAGTTGGTCTGAGATTTATTTTTGCATATTTGATCATCACTAGGATTTTGCCAAGTAAAATAAAGAGTATAGACAGAATTCTGGACAAATGAGTAGGGTATCCAGGAACACACCATGTGCTGAGGCCCTGGTGGACCCTTTGTGTACAGGGGACAGGCGTGCAGTCTCATTCGCATAACAGAGCAGGGGCTCTGAGAACCCCTCCCAAAGGGACCTTGGATCACCTCGCCCTCGTCCAGCAATCTCTCTCATCCTGGAAACTGATAATGGGTTTTCTTTTAAATAAACTGGAATTTGTAATTTTTTCTACTTCAGACTGACTCCTTTCTGTTCAGCCCCCTTTTCAGCCAGGCCAGGTTGCTGGCGGTGTGGAACACCTTGAGATTCTGGGCCGAGGGGCCACTAGATCCTCCAGGCCACAGGCATCAAAAACCAAGCGTTTTTATTTAGGCCGTTTTCAAAACTGCACCTCGGATGATATTAATTTGCATAAGTCTGTTTGGAAATTACCAAGCTCCAGGAGGATTAGGGCTTTTGGGGGATGGAGTTTGAGATGGCCACTGGGACTTGGCCATCACCAGGCCATCACCTCTGTCGTCTGGGGCTGTGGTCACAGGGTGCTGCTGCCTGTGGTGGTTCTCCCTTCCTCTGGGTGGACATTGCGGGGACATCCTTCCACATACCCCAAGACATAGGCAGAGGAAAGAAAGCTCTGCAAGAACTAAGGAAATGAGTGTCACCTCTAGCCATTGGCCTGCCATCTCCCCTTCTCTGACAACTCGATGAGTTTGTCCTGGTATTAATAGACATTTGCCCCATTAAGAGAGGCGATCGTAAAGCGTCTTGCGACCTAGGAAGGGTAAAGGTGCCTAGCTTGTCCCTTTCTTCAGCTACTACTGTCTGAGCGCCTCAGCTGCGTGCCCACTCTGTTCAAAGCCCACACAACCCCAAATTCATTCTCTGTCCCCCCAGTTCAGCTCTAGGGAGTTAGCAGTTCCAGGGAAGACCCTGGAGGGGTGAAGTGCATGGTGGGTATCTGGTGTCTGGCAGGCCTCCGTGGTCCTGCCCACTGACCATCTTTGGCCTCTCTTTCCCCATAGCCTAAAAGACACAACCAACACCGACAAACTAATTGTTTTTATTGTTCTGTTTACACACACGTGTGTACACTTTGGGCCTAACTAGTAACCTGTAACTATGGAAACGGAGGCTGCCAGCACAGCTGCGAGGACACGGACACGGGCCCCATGTGTGGCTGCCACCAGAAGTATGCCCTCCACTCAGACGGTCGGACGTGCATCGGTAAGTAGGTGCCTCTGCCGCACACCACCCTTGCGTCACCCCACCCCACGTGGGGTGCACCACGCGGCCTGAAGCCTACCAGCACCCTCCAAGTCCCAGTTTCTCAGAAGGAAGCATAAGGGACAGGGAGGAAGGCCCGTGGGAATGATGGAGATGGCAGGCGTCCCCAGAGGAAGCCCAGGGCCATGCCCCCCTGCCTTGTGTTCCCTGGTGACACCTGCCTTGGGCCTCCCTAACAGGGTTTTCTGCTTGTCCTCATCCTCAAAGTGAGGGGTGGTCCCAGACAGATGTTCTGTGGGGAGAAGGAAGGTGTCTGTACCTGAGAAGGGCGTCTTCTCTTCCTGAAGCGCAAGGGTTTCCTCCCCTGATACGGAAGCCCACAGCCAGATCCATGTAAGCTGCATGACGGCTACCCTTAGTCATGTGAGCTGCCCGCCTACTGCAGTCTGGAAAACCAAGAGGTTTTTCTCAGAACTTTGCCTTAAGTCGTTATTGTCCAAAAGTCCAGGGCAGATGGGTGGCGTGAACCCTGTGTGGGGTCGGGTGTTTTATTCCGAGGAACCGGCCTCTCTCAGGACTTCTCTCCCTCTTGAAGTCCACGCTTCCCAGCATCCTGCCCCATTTACTCATCTGCCACGTGAGTCTCGCTCACCTCCTTCCTCCTGGTCCATATTTCCAAGGGGAAGCTTGAATATTTGTGATTATTTCCTGCCGTAATCGCTAGTAGGCTCTTTTCTCACACTCAGAAGTAACAGCAGAGTTTTTATCTGAGAAAGAGAGGAATTGCAAAGTTGGCACCCGAGTTCACCCTCGTCTTTGTCTTCAGGGTTAGCAAACTTTAGAAACCCCACACAAATCAGTTACCACATTTATTATTTATTTTTAAAAGGCCCCATTTCTTATTGTAAACTCGGAAGGTATTTCTCGAGGGGCCTTCGGGTAACAGAGAGGGTCGGCGAGCAGGCTGAAGCGCGAGGAGCAGAGCCGGCTTCCTGCCTGTCCCCGGGGACTCTGCTCCACGCATCTCAGGGAGCTGGGCCCTGGGCCGGTGAGGGACCAGGCCGTCACCTCTGTCGTCTGGGGCTGTGGTCACAGGGTGCTGCTGCCTGCGGTGGTTCTCCCTTCCTCTGTGTGGTCTCTTCTTTCAGACAACCATTTTTTTTTATTTCATTTTTATCTCATTCTTCCTGCTTTTCTGGTGATGGTCCCTGATTGCCTGTCTTGTCTGATAACTGACGTTCATTAATTATTTTCAGAGCCAAAAGCCAAATCAAACCAACCAAATAATCCAAAAAAAAAAAAAATTAAAAGTCAAACCCGGTCTCAGACCAGTGTCTCTATTGCAGCCTGATCCCATCTAGAACCTCCTCCCCTCCAGCCTCTCTCCCCCTGCTGTCCTGCCCGGGGGCTCTCCCGGGCCATGCTGGCCTGTCCGCTGTCTCCTCTGCTCCAGGTCTCCCCCAGGGTTTGCCATCTCCAGTGGAGCCGACTCTGCGGCCGCTGGACCCGTGCAAACAGCTGCCGGGCCAGACACACACCCAGCCTTTGTCTAACACATCTTGTCTTTGTCCACCTGACTCATCCTTTCTGATTTTTTTATTTTTTAATGTCTGCTGCATGTGAAGGTCCCTGCTTGAATCCGCTTTCTAAAGTAACTCCCAAGCCCCTCTTCCCTCCCCTCTCATTAGAAAACATCTTCCACGCCAGCTCCTGCTGCCATTGCTCCACTCCTGCCAGGATGAGCACCTTTCATCTGACTTTGCTCACTGTTCATCGGCCCCCCCCTTGGGAACATCTCCCGACTGAGCAAAGAAACTCAAGCCCGCTAACCTCGCACACTGCCCCACAGGAAGTGTCTTGGCGCAGCCAGCACGCCCCCTGGCCCTCCCGGGCCTTTGCTCTTCTGCACGCTCCTAAAATGACTGACCCCTCTCCGCAGCCCCTTGTCGGGCACCTGGATGTTTAGCTCTAGTCCTCTATAGACAAGCAGGCAACCAGCGCTGCCCCAATCGATCCCGCGGCTTCTCTGTGTCTATGCGATCGGGTCCGTTGTTGTGTGTGTGTGTGTTCCTTCGTGTGTTTTGTTCTTAATTTTGCACAAGTGGCTGGCACACTTCACGTCCTTGTGACAGGGCATCTGCTGTCCCAGGCACATCCATCACCGGACCTCGCAGCCCTGTCCCTGACCCCTCGTCCTGTGCCTCGTCCTGCGCCTGCCTCTCGAGCCTGAGCAGGGCCTGTGATCACCTGTCTCTGTGAGCACCGCAGTGGTGCCGTCTGTGTCCGTGGCCCTCTGCCTGAGCTGCTGCTGCCTCTGTTTGCTCATGGGCCGAGTCCCATCTGTGCCCCAGGGCATTTTGTGATCATTCCTCCTTTTCTGCACGACCCCCGCCCTCACCCTTGCTGCCTCTCGCTTTGCCATGAACATACCCACTGGAGGTTCCTGGGATTAGCCCTCGGCGCGGACGCTGTGCTGGCCCGGCATGCTGCGTTGGCTTTGTGTGCGCCACGCCGAGAGGCTGACTGTCTTGGGCCGCGGGAAGTGGGCTCTCATTAACCACCGGCTCCGTGTTTGTCCCTTACTTGTGTTTTAGAGAAGGATGAGGCTGCAATTGAGCGCTCTCAGTTCAATGCCACGTCAGTAGCTGATGTGGACAAGCGGGTGAAACGGCGGCTACTCATGGGTAACACTTTTCTTCCACTTCCTTTGTCGTACTTGCACTTGTGTGTGTGTGTTTGCGTGTGTGTGCGCGCGCGCATGTGCGTGTCGTGGGCGTGTGCTGGTGTGTGGGTGTGAGCATGTGTGTACTGGCGTGCATCTGTGTGTGGTGGGGTGTGCCCACATGTGTGCAGCCACATGTGTCTGTGTGTGAGTGCGGGGGGCTCCACTCCAGATGTGACCTCACCTTTTCCTTTTTAAAGTTTGTACCCTCCATCAAGCACATGTGTTCTTTGTGTCTGCTGGCCTGTGCCTGTGAGGAGACTTGCAGTAAAGCTCCCCTACTTGCAGGAAGCACCCACACTTGCAGCAGGACCCCAGCATCCGCAGAGCAGCACTGAGGCTCAGCCACAGAGGAGGGCGCTCAAGTAGAAGGGGGTCCTTACCCGTCTCCCCGCTAGGAGGGAAGCCACCATCCAGGGCCTCTAGTACCTCACAAGGGAAAAGCCACCTATTTCTCAGGTGCCGCTCAGAGTGTCTTGGGAGGCTGCTGGCAGGGTTGATCCAGGGCCAGTGTCGGGGAAGAGAAGGAAGAGGAGAAAATCCCTGCTCTTGGACGGCTCAGTCTGCCTCCTCGCTCGTTCACTCCCGTGTCCGTCAGTTGGTTCCACAATGCTAGGGTTGCTGACCATGGCTGTAGTCACCCGGGGCTGTGGCTGTTGGATAGCTCACACCAGCCTTGGCAGCTGTGGGGTCAGGTGGTGCAGTCTCCACTTTTCAGAGGAAGAAACTGAGGCTCACTGGGGTGCCCTGGCTTGCTCAAGGTCCCATACTAGCTCACCTAGCTGAGCTCTGCCCAGAGGTCATGGCCATGTGAGCTATCTGAAGTGTTGGGATCACAGGACCATGAAGGTGAGAGCCTGAAGGTCCCAGAGAGGTTACCTGGTTTTGTGGACTGCGTGTAGACCTTAGAAGGGCTCAGTCGTATAAAAAGGAAGCAGGAGAAAGGTTAGGGGCAGAGCACAGGAAGAGAGGTGGCCTCGTGTGCTGGTGAGGAAGCTTGTGGCCAGCCTGCCTCCAGGGGGTTTTGGGGAGCAAAAGAGCTCGGACCTGGCCGATGGTGTTCTGTGAACCCCAAAGTTCATGCTAGGCAGGATTCAGATGAGCACACTAAGGGCCAGAGAGGCCAGAGCCCTCCCCTCTGGTCACACAGACGGGACAAGCTCGGGCTGGAATCCAGCTCTCCACAGATCTTTGGACAGGGCTGTCTTGTTGACTTGGGCAGTCTGGGTTGGCCTGGGAAGAGCTGGAAAGAGCAGAGGGGGTAGGCTTCGAGCCGCCAGCCCAGGCCCTAGCCAGCAGGAATGACCAGTACCCTCCAGGAAGGCGGGAGTCAGCACTGTGGACTTTCTGGAAAAGTGGCTGGAGGTGGCAGTGGGAGACCCAGAGTCGTCAGTGTTCTGAGGCCATGCTCAGGTCTCAGAGGGCCCAGGGCCCTCAGTGTCACTCACTAGGAGTGGTGGCACTACTGTCCGAAGCCAGAGCAGGGCAGGACCAGGAGTTGGGCCCCTCAGGTACCCCATGCCCTTCCTGGGAAGAGGATAGGTGGCAGAAGAGGACTGAGCTCCGTTGGCACAGAGGGAGGTGCAGTAGGCAGGTCGGTGGGGAGAGGGGCCTCTGCACTTGCTTTTTATAGTTAGAGTTTCTGGAAATTGGCCCAGAACCAGATCCTGGAGCAGGTTGGGGAGGTGAGGAGGGAGGTACTGAGAGTACAGGTAACCTCGCCTTGGGTTTGGAGGCAGATGGAGGGATCATTCCGGGGGGTCTGTGCCAGGTGTTAGGGTGGGGACCAAGGAAATGGCTCCCTGCGTTCCCACCTCTCTGGTTATCAAAATGCCCCCATCCCACCCCCTTAGAGCCTGTCCTGCCCCACAGACAGAGGAGACCTCTCCCTCTGGTCTCCCTGCACCAAGGGGACAGGGCCCACAGCCAAGGCCTCACCGGGAACCAGGTAGCCAGACTCAGAGGCTTCCACAAAAGGTCAATCTTGGGGCCCCAAGTCTAGAGCACAGGTGAGCCCCCATCTCGCGAGCTCATAATTCTTAGCACCTGTCTCTGAGAGCCACCTGTGTTATAAAGACCTAGCCCCCAGGAAGGTGTGGCTGCCCCCATGCTGTGTTAGTAGAGGCAAGGTATGGAGAGTGAGGGAGGTGACCCTCCCCTTGTGCCCCATGCTGGTCAGAGCACGCCTGGGCATCACACTCAGAGCCAGGCCCTGCATGGAGAGAGCAGCCTGTCTGGGGAGGGGACTCAGAGCGGCTCGGCCCCATCTGTCAGTGCTGCCAACATCACCCGCCCGTGGGAGAGAGCACCAGTGCTCCATCCTGACAGCCCCTGGGGCTGCTGGGCAGCTCGAGCCCTGTTTGGGGTCTAGGAGGGGAGCGAGGTAGGACAGGCAGCGGGGGAAGGACCCGGCAACAGATGGAGAAGGTGAGACATGGCAAAGTCAGACCCTGGGCTGCTGGGCTCCCAAGTCTGTGCCCCTGACCGCTGGCTGCACTGGCCAGCTCCCACGGGAGCACAGAGATGGGTGCCTGGGTGTGAGAGAAGACTGGGAAGCCAGAATGGTCTGATGTGAGCAGGGCCCATTGAAGTCCTGGGACAGGCTGCCGCCAGAGCAGGGCACCTGTGCCATAGTCACATGGGGGCTAAGACAGCCCGCAGGTTTCTTCTGGCCCAGAGTTGCCAGTGATCTCCAGTGTTGAGGGTTTATTTTTAGAGTGGGTAGGAGAGGATGGACAGAGGGCTCCCTTTCCCCCAGGAAGTGAGCAGGTGCAGAGAGCTCAGGGCAAAGGGCTCCCAGGGCTGCTTTTGCCAGCCCCGTGAACCTCTGGGCACACACCCATCCTTGTCACTCTCCCCACAGCCACACCTCGGGAGCAAACTTGTCCTGCAGGTCCAGAGTGAAACCTCCTCCCTGTGAGCTCTCTCCTCACCCATGGGGTGTCCAGGGCCACACTCACATTTTGGATAGGCAAGTTATCAGTCTCCTGGAGAGCCCGCGGCCTCAGTGCCGCAGCTCCACGTTGCAGGCTTCCTGTTCCAACTTGCTTTCCCCCAAAAGGAGATGCAGAATTTAGATTTCATATGCTCTCACCAGCTGTTTGAATTAGAATTATTTTGGAAATATTTTGTGCTCAGACTGAAGAGGTCACAGTCCCTTAGGTATCTGCAAGTCATTTAATTAACAGCCTCACCTTTTAACACAGCCGAGAGCCAGGGCGGAAGCGAGAAACAGGACACAAAATACATGAACTAAAACTGAGGCACTTTGCCCATCTCTGAGCCTCTCAATTCCTTGCTTGAAACCTGCCTGCTCTTTGTTTGCTCAAGTTGTGACATTTTGATTATAAGGTTCCCAAGCTTAGAAACCAGAAGTGACACGACATGAACACGAAGTGGTATGAACAGCAGCATTGACTGAAATTTTGCAGCATTGCGTGCAGCAAGGCCATGCTCTTGGCTGCCGCCTGGCCAGCTCCCGCAAGAGTCCTTCGGGTGCACAGAACTCCATCCTCTGGCGGCACCAGGATGCAGAAATGGCCATCTCCGTTAGAAGCCACAGAAGGGAGGACACATGGCTCAGAGGGCATCAGTGGCTGCAGCTGTGCAGGTGGTCAGGACGGAGCCGGGATTCGGGCGCCAGGAGGGAAGGGAGTGCTCCCAGCAGCAGACGCAGTGGTTGTCAGTCTGGAGTGCTCCAGGGAGAGAGAATACCTACAGAGAGCTATTCCCTGGGGGTCCAGGGGCCCGGGGGCCTCTAGCACAGTGGTGTGGGGCCATTCCGGGCTACGTGGCCCTGCCGCACTCTTGGTTCTCAGTGGCACCGAGCAGTTTCTGTTTATGGCAGTTAACCCCTCACTGAGCACGGGGTAAAGAGAGGGTCAGTTATGTTTACTTTAAAAAGGCCTCAAAACATGTAACCAACTTTAGATTGCCATGCAAATCAATTACAGTTTTTGAATTTGAAGGGTAAAGTGAGAAATGTTGAGGACCTGGTAGGCTTGCTCATGTGACACGTCCACGTGCCTAGCGACGGGTGTGGATCGAAGTTTGCCGCAGGCTTCTTGGGACCCTGCTTATGGCAAGATTGTCAGGATGCTGTGAGTCAGACGTGTTGGCTCCAGGTTGTACAGCAAGTTCCTTTTCCAGAAGAATGCTGAGGGTACATGGTGTGTCCAATTCCTATTGTAGCTATTAACAAACTACCGCAATCTTAGTGGCTTAAAACAATGCAAATTTATTACCTTCTATAGGTCAGAGATTGGACATGGCCCTCACAGGGCTAAGATTGTAGTATGGGCAGCTTCTGAAGGCTCTCAGTGAATCCCTTTCTCTGCTTTCCCAGCTTCTAGGGCTACCCGTGTTCCTTGGCTCGGGGCCCATCCTCCACCTTCGGTGCCAGCAGCCTGGCGTCTCTGTGACCCACCCATTGTCACAGCCCTTTCCCTGGCCCATCTCTTCTGCCCCCATCTGCCACTTTTAAGGACCCCTTGAGATCTCACTGGGCTCATCCAGATAGTGCAGGGTCACCTCCCATCTCAAGGTTCTTAACACCTGCAAAGTCCTTTTTGCCTTGTAGAGTCGCAGGTCCTGGGGTTAGGACGTGGATATTTTAGGGGGCCATTATTCTGCCTAAAACAGGTGGTTCAGCTTGGGCTGGGAGAACCTCCATTAGGGTGGAGCCCACACCTGCTCTCCTCACTGACTTAGCCTCAGGACCACGAGTATCCCAGCACTCAGCAGGGGCTCCGGAGCTAGTCCTGAGAGTGTGGGATGCACCCCAGCCCTTCAGAAGGGCCACTCTCATCCCCAGCTCTTGCCTCAGGCAGCCTCACACCTCTCAGCTGCCCCCTCTGGCTGAGCTCTTCTGCCTCACCAGGACCACCGCAGCACTCTACAGTTCGCAAAGGACTTTCCAGCCAGCTCACCAGTGAGTCTTCCCACAACCCTGTGAGGCAACTGTCCCCATTTTACAGATGAAGAACCTGAGGCCCTGAGAAGGGAGATCACTCGGTCAGTAAGCAGCAATCTGGGCCAAGTTTCCAGCCCTGTGCATGCCCAATCCAGGGCCCCCTGTCAGGCCTAAGGGACATGCTCTGCAGGCTCAGAGCGTCCCTCCTTCGAGCACTAAAGCAGCAGTGTCCACAGCCAGGCTATCCCGAGTTGACTGGCAGCCCCCGAGGTTTCCCCAGCCTCACAGCCACCCTGTGGGCAGGTGCGAACGTGTTTTGGAGATGAGGAGACGGTGGCACAGAGGGGCAGCTCGGAATTCCTGTCCCTGTCCTTCTGCAGCACACCTGCCTGGTCAGGCTCAGGCCCACACTTTTCTGCTTCCTCTTGGAGTCTGGCCAGGAGTAGGTGCTGGGTGATGCTTACAGAAGTCAGAGCCACTGGGACACTGTCTGAGAAGCAGTGCCTGGTCTGAGGGGGCCTTGCATTCCAGCATGGACAGCCCTTGAAAGCCTTACCTGTCCCTTTGTACAGTAAGAGCCCTCTTCATAAATGTCCCCCGGGCCATTGTCCAACAGAACCTGGGACCAGCGCCAGCATCTGTGAGTCCCTTGATGAGCAAACATTGCCTGGGCGTCTCTTGGAGGCACAGCCCAGACCAGCAGGAGCCCCAGGGCAGCCAGAGGAGAGGGGAGGAACTTCAGGCTTGGGTTCCAGGTCTGTCCACTGTTCAGAAGCTACACTTGCTCAAGCAAGTTTCTTCTCTGAGCATGTTTCCTCATCTGTAAAATGAGGATCACAACAGTGTGTACTTCCTAGAGTTGTCGTGAGGATGAAATGAGCTAATAAGCAGAAAGTGCTTAGAGTGGTGCTGGGCAGAGGACGCGCTCGCTGTGTGTCATCTGTGTTGGCATCGCTGGGGTACGGAGTGCAAACGCTGGAAAGGGAGGCCGCCAGGAGTTGAGTTGCAGGTGAGCAGGCAGGGCACAGCTGGCATTCTGTTATTCCCCAACCCTTCATCCCCTAAACCTGTCTCCCAACAGTGCGGCCATCTCTGTCCTGCTTAACCCCAGCCAAGCCCTCTGGGGCATGAGGAAGCAGCCGACCTGGGCCTCATGGCTGCACTCAGGGCCCCCTGCCCTTCTAGGAAGAAGAGGGAGGAGGCTTTCTGCTGCCCACAGGGTTGCGACCTTCTAAGCCCTGGGTTTTCCATCCGTCCAATGGGCATGATCAGCTTCTCTTGCCAGGCTCAACGGAGCTGGAAGTGAAAGGCTGGAAGGGCTGGCACTGAGCCAGTGCTCCGTAAGGGGCTGCTCTGTCATGAGGGTTCCAGGCAGGGGGCCAAGACTGGACACCTGGAAGGCCAGGGAAGACTGGGAGGATGGGAGCTATTATGGTAACAATGGCTGACACTTAGGGGACACAGACTGCTTCCCCTGCCCAGCTGCCAGCTCTGTGCCAGCTCCCCTGTCTACCCAGGGGCTGCCTGCCTATGCCTCCTCTTCTGCAGGCACCACCTCCGAGGGCCTGGGTCACTCCTGATTTCACCAACCTGTGTCCCAGCCCCCTGCCCCACACATCCACACACCTCCTGGAAACCACCCTCATCTGTCCCTTAGGCTCTGCACATTGAGCCCATCATGCCACCTATCACTCTACCCAGGTGCCATCTTGTATGATTCTACCTGGCAAAGGCCACCTTGTGTGTCCAGACCTCACTGGACCTTCCCTCCCCGTCCGCTCTGCTCACCCCTCCTCTGCCAGCACCGCCTGCCTGGGGATAGAGGCCAGGTCTGCACCAGCTTGGTGCCCCCAGCATGCAGCACAGGGCCTTGCCCAGAGCAGGAGCTTGAGGGAGGCTGGTTGGCTCAGTCATGAATGAAGGCTTCCTGGAGGAGGTGCGGGGGATGGGTGGGGCTTCACCGCTCAGACAGGCAGGTGTCTGGCTCAGAGAGAAAGGATGGGACCCGGAGCCTGGGTGTGCCTCTCGATGGGAAGGGGCTCCAGCAGATCTGAGTGCTGGCCAGTGAAGTGGTGACACAGGGCAGTTCCCCAGGGCCAGGCGCTTAGCAGGAAACCTGGCCAGAGAGTAGGGGGCAGACTCTCTCTCCTTGAGCTGGGGCTCCCTGCCCGCTGGCTCTGAGACTGAGCTCTGTCAGGGAAGGATCAGGTGGTCAGGTTACACCCTAGTCACTGGACTGGTTCCAAGAGTGGCTGGTCTCTGGTCAGCTGAGGCCTGAGCTCCTGCCTCAAGTTTAGTCCCACACACACACGGCTGGGGCTGACAGAGGAAGGTAGGTCACAATGACTCAGCTGTCTCAAGGGGTAGAGTGGGTCGGGTCGAGGCACAGTGCCAGACAGGGCTTAGTAGAGACAAGAAGGGGGCAAGGCATTGGCTGGCCCAGATGGGGAGACTGAGGCCTGCCCAGGGCCACCTTGGCACTTCTGAGGACCAAGCCTGGCTAGAGAGGTCCCTCTGCTGCCTCACCACCTGCTCAGGGCAGCAGAGAGTGGAGTCAGCCTAATTCACCTAATCACCCCCTCCCCCGCCCTCTTCCTGTTTTGCTAACACAGCCCTGGCATGGTAATATGGCCGTTCCCTGTCGCCATGGACAGCACCCAAGGCAGCGCAATCCTTTGTTCACCTGCAGTCTTAGGAGGAGCCCCAGTGTGTAAACAGATGCACTGGCCAGGGCCCCTCTGCCACCCACCTGGGAGGCTATGCCTGCCCTTCCTGCTGCCCCCTCCCCCGCCCCCACTCATCTCGCTGGATCCGACTAAGGGTGGCCGGGGGAGGCGCAGACCACGGGTTAGCCAGCGGCTCGGAGTCTCCCGGTCTCTGGTCTGAGGAAAGCGGTAGTTTCAGGTTGCTCATCCAGGCTGTGTCTTTGTTTTAAGGTCTGTGTGTTTGTTCTTGGAGCAGAGAAACCTTTGGTTGGAGTTTTACTCCAATCAAAGAAAGTGACTCCTTCCGGTTTGTTGTCCTGGCCCATGTTCTGGAGTCAGACCTGGGTTCAGTCCCGGCCTCCCCAGTCACTCACTGTGTCACAGCTTGCGTCTCTGAGCTTCACTTTCTCACTTGCAAGAAGGGTGCAGTCTCTGGAGCAGCTCAGATGAAACACCGACGACATGCAGCGCCTGGGTCTGCGTGCCATGGAGCAGACGCCCACTCACTTCCATCCTTCCCATCTCCTCCGGCCTGTTAGCATTTATTGTACCGGGCACTCTGGAATGCCAGTGAGGAATCAAACCTTGACAAGTCCCAGACAGGGAGGTGAGAAGCCCGGAGCCTGCCGGCCGTGGTCAGACTGTGGGCCGATGGGAAAGCTGGAGAAGCGGCAGGATTAGCAAATATTTCTCAGAGACCGGCCTTGAGGCCTGCACGGCTCACAGGCTGGGACTCTGGAGAAGGGGAGAGAGAACAGAAGGCTACAGGCTGCAAGTGCCAGCTTCACCCTGTCCCTGCCACTCTCCCCATGCAGTTCCGGGGCAGGAGGGGTGAGCTGGGGGACACACTGCTGCTGAAGGCCCCACCCAGAAGCACAGAGATTTGAGTTCAGGTGCTGGGCACTGCCTTGCGCTGCCCCAGGTTGATCTGTCCTCGGCCGAGTCCCTAGGGCAACCGGTAGGAATCTGCAGCAAGGCTTCCCCCGCCCAGCAGCCTCGGGCAGGGTCGCACACTTTAATGTTCCCAGCGACCTGCAGAGGTGCCCCTCAGTGTTACAGATGAGGAAACTGAAGCTCAGAAAAGTGAAGCAGCTTACCCAGTTCCTCTACACCACACCACGCTCCTTCCAGGCACAGGCCAGGATGGTTCTGCCTCCCCGCGCTTTGCACAGGGCCTGGTGTGGTCGTGCTTGGCGAGCCTTAGCTGCTGTTTGGGGTGTTCTAGGCAGGAAGGTCTGACCCCCAGACCTCCCCAGTCGCACAGCTGGGGGGCAGCCCCTTGCAGAGGAGCACCAGCCCAGCTGTTCACCAGCTGCAAGACCTTGCTCTGGCTCCTTCCCCTCCCTGCACCTCAGTCCCCTGAGCCTTCTCTAGGGCGGGCACAAGGCTCCCACCCCATCTGCCTCCGAAGGATAGACTGAAGTGAGATGCGGTGCGTGAGCCCCCCTTGTCTGCCCCATGCCCGCTCTGAACAGCCAGGGTAAGGCAGGAGGCGAGGAGGCAGAGGCCAGGAAGAGACTTGCAGCAGCCCTGCCCCTGCCACGGGCTTCAGTGTTTGGCCACCGTATCCTGAGTGGACGGGCACTCAAGACCCCTCAAACAAATGACGAGGCCTCTCCCAGGGTCTGCTTGTCTTGCTTCTGGGTTGGTGTCTTCTCTGCTTCTGTCACCCCCAGCCCTCAGGCCTCTCCCCACCTCCTTGTTGCAGACCTGCAGGGCACTGTCCCTCGGGTCCAGGTGGCTTCTGCTTTCCGAGCATTGGTGCGAAAATCCCCACCCACCAAGCAGGCACACGAGGGTATGGTTTGCCACACTCTCAGCATGTCCCTGGAATCATGAACCCACATGGTGCCTCTGGAAGACATAGACAAAGTTTTACCTTGCAGAGAACTCCTCTGAGCAGGGCAGTGCTCAGGTAGGTGGAGGCCTGCAGGGTGGTTGGGCCTATGGGCCTTTTATTTCCACACAGCCAAGCCAAAGTCAGCAAAGGGTCTAAACGAGCCGGAGTCACCCAGGCTGTGGGCTAAAACAGCAGAGTCACAGGCACACCGGGACTGCCCCAGAGGCCGAGGCACCCATTCGAGTGCTTGGTGCTGGCTGCCAGGGCTGGGGAGGCCTTCCCAAGCCTCCTTTCCCACTCTCTTTTTGGGAGCCCCTGCTTTGTCAGGGCTGCGGTCCTGGCCTTCACAGCCTCTCTGCCTCCAGCTATGCCAACTCCCCCTGCCCCATATACATGCACACTGTCACCAGCATGTCCCCTAGGCTGTCCTGGGGTGGACCCATCCAGCAGCCACCCTCAGCAGACAGACAGCTCTCAGGAATGGACATTTGCTCAGCTGGACGCAGACCTGGTGTCCCGGTAGAGGTAAGAGCGGAAGCGTGGTCAGGACCGGGGCGCTGGCACTTGTAGATGGGGTCAGGCCCCCACCACAGTGCTCCCTGCCGAAAGACAGGAGGCAGCATGACAGGTCCTGCTCGTCGTGCCCCGCACAGTGCCGGATGCAGGCCTGCTGCACACCAGTGACGACCCACAGCCTGTCCCGGAGTTCAGAGGGCCCCTCAGGAGACGGGGCAGGTAAGAGGAACCAGGGCCACTGTGTAAGGGCCTCACCAGGGGTGTGGCTTTTGCCTAAAGTGATGGGGGCCATGGAGGGCCCAGCAGTCAGCGGAGGTAAGAGGCTCAGAGGGTCAAAAGACTGGCCGAGAGAGCCAGTGGCTAACCCTCTTCACAGCCAGCTTCAGTTGACTTTGGTGGCAGAGAGCAGGCAGACCAGCCCTACCTGAGGCCTCGACAGGTCGCATCGAGGACCTTGGGCTGCTCAAGCCACAAGGGTCAGGCCTTCTAGACACAGGGCAGATTAGGGCTGCAGGATCTCTGTGGAGCACTGGGCCCCTCACCAGACCCACCGGATCAGAGCCTCTGGGAGTGGGCCAGGCCCTGCACTGTTGACAAGCCCCTCATTGATGTCCAGGCTCACCACAGGTGGGAAGCCAAGGCTTTGGCCTGAGTCCCCCACTGTGTTGGCAGTTGAGCCTGGCGCCATGCCCAGTTCTCGGTGCGGGCACCGCGGAGCGCTCTGCTGCGGCCTGCTCAGGTGCGGCCGCCACGCCGTCTCCTCAGCCGGGGGAGCCTGTTCGCCCTTCAGTTCCGCCCGCCTCAGCTTGCACGTCGCTCTCCCAGCACCCTTGACTGTCGCTGGGGACACACGGCTTCATCTCAGGGACCCTCCCTCACCAGGCCAACACAGGGGCAGTCACTTGGTCCCCTTCGTTGCCAGGGTCCCCTGACATGTCTCTTGTCGGGAGAGCAAACCACCACCCAAATAGACAGCGCCGCCCTGGGAGTCAGAAGCCCAGGGCGGCTCAGGAAAGCTTGCAGTGGGTGAGGTGGGGGCTTCTGAGTCCTGAGGAGTGTGTCGGGCTAGGTCGAGGGCTCCGTCCTGTGGAACCCATGCTTGGGTGTGACAGGGTGTGGACTGGGACGTGGGCAGTGTGAGAGATGGGACCAGACTGATGCAAGAAAGGCATCTGTCTCCCCAGATAGATGCTCACTCCTGAGGAGTGTCAGATTCCTCTCTGTAACTCCCACTCCCGGCCGAGCTGACATGTCTGCTGCCCACTAGACGGCGGCCTCCACAAGACCAGGGACTGTGGCCAGGGCACGTCTGCCCAGCACAGTGCAGCGTAGGAAGTAATTGTTGAGTGAAAACCAGCAGCTGACTTTGGATGCCAGGACTGCACACACAGAGGTTCTGTGAAATGTCACCAAGAGTGAGCGTGTGGTCACAGCCACAGAACAGTTTACAGAACACTGTCACACCCACTGCTTTGTCTGGACCTTGCCAGAGCTATGTGGTAACTGGCGTCATCTCCATGTTGCATGTCAAGAAACAGACTCCAAGAAGCAAAAGGACTTGCCCAAGCTCGCACAGCCGGCACGGGGAATCCTGTTTTTCTGACTCCATAGCTCACGTTGTAGCTACCACACTGTGACTGAGACTGAGACTGTCCTTCAAGGACCTTGCCCAGTCCTGGGTGGTGTGAGCAGGCAGTGCCCACTCAAAGGCTGACACTTGCCCTCTGCCCCTGCTGCCCTCTGTCAGAGCCCTGGCCAGGCTGCACACAGAGGTCCAGGGGAGCGTCTTGCCTCCCCTGCAGGACCTGGCCCAGAGCAGGAACTGCCCTGGGGAGAGACCAAAGGCTGGGCCTTTTACTTCGGGATTTCTTCTCAAACTTGAGAGCCCTAGTCGGCCCTGTGCCCTTTGCCGCCCCACCCCTGTGGGGTGAGGCAGTTCTCCCCCTGGCTGAATGAGGAAGCCAGGGCACCAGGGGTGCAGACAGCCACCTGCCCTGGGCACCAGCTCTGGCCCCTCACTGGGAGCCACCTTGAGGATCCCCTGCCACAGCCTGGTATGTCACAGCTCCTGGGCTCAAGTACTGGCACCCCCCAGTAGCCGTAGGACGTGAACCCATGGCCAGCCTCACAGGTGTGCAGCCCGGGCAGTGGCCCATGATTGGCTTCACGTCCTGCGGTCTCTGTCTTGAAATTCTTACTAATTTTTGAACAAAGGCACTTCATTTTTATTTCACACTGGGTCCCACAGATGACGTAGCCTGTCCTGCTGGACACGTTGCTTCTCTGAGCCTCAGCACCCTGTCTGCACAAGCGCCTCCCTCAGGGCTGCTGTGAGCCTGTTGCGGTTAGCAGGTGAGAGGGCACTTTGTCGACTGTGAAGGGCTGTGCCGTGGGAGGTGTCGTTCCTGTTGTTTCTCCGGGTGGCAGGGAAAGCCCTTAGAAAGAGCCCGGGCAGCCCTCATCTAGAGGCTGGGAACTGGGAGAGATCAGGGGCTCACAGGGCCCACAGGGGGTTCTTTCTTTAGATCCCTGGGACGAGAGCTCTGACGGTGAGCCTTGCCCTCCTCCCTGCATTGTCTGGGTCACCAGGCTTGAGCCTGCCCAAGTGTATTGCTGGATGGGGTGTGGCTGACAGGCAGCCACTGCTCCCTCATGGCCCCTGCCGGGGACGGAGCTGGGACAGGACCCAGAGAAGGCCCAGAGCCCACTTCCCTCACCTCACCATGGGCCAGAGATGCCACTGCTGCAGCCCCCAGCTCCCATCTGCTGCTTGCACTTGGGTGGCCCTGCAGTTAAGACTGCCTGCTGTAGGGAGAGGACAGGCTGTTTTCTTAATCTCTCTGAGACAGCAGTGGCCTAATACCAGGTCTGGGTGGCCTCTAGTCTTGGGGGGACAGAGGTGAGACTACTTTTGAGACACTCAGAGATGGGGGACTGGTTCAATGCCCCAGGCTGATTGCCACTGAAGGCAAGGGGCCCCATAAACTAACAGGGACAAGGTGCTCAGCCTCACCCAGGTCCTATAATGGTAGACTTCAGTCCCCAAACTGCACTTCAGCCCAAAGGCCCTAGGTAGATTTCATTGTGCTGTCCGCATGCATTGCATTTTGTAGTGGACGTCTATTAGCCTCGGGACAGTATAGCTCAGGTGGGCACAGCAGAAACTATTGTCCCTGTGTTACAGGGGAGGGATGGAGGCAGGTGAGAGGCAGCAGCCTGCCTGAGGCCCTGCAGCGGAAGGAGGTGAGGACGGGTAGCCAGGGCCTGGCACAGAGGAAGTCCTGGGGGACGTTGGCTCTGGGCATTATTGCATGAGCCCGACAAGGGCACATTTCTCTGGCTACCCCAAGTGAGGCTGTGGTCGGAAGGAGGGACCATCGGCAGGCTGTGACAGTTACAGGACTGTGGTGGCTTGGCCCAGGTGGCAGCAGTAAGAGCAGGGACTGGAGTCGAGGGATGTTAAGGAAGCAGCAGGCCCAGCCCCAGGAGAGGCGCAGGTGGGGGTGGCCCTCCAGGGGAGACTGGGGGAGTGACTGCTGGGGAGGAAGATAAAGAGTGGCCGCGGGGCTTGTAGGGAGCCGTCAGATGGGCCTCTTCCCTCGAGGGCCACGGGCTTAGAGTCAGGCCGAGTGGATCCCACCAGCCCCACCATGGAGTCTGCATGGCCTGGGCAGAGTCGCTCACACTCCGCCCCGCACTCGTCAGGCGGTGGAGGACACTGGAGCTGTTTAGGTGGGAGCGCGAGACGTGGGAGGCAGAGCAGGGCCTGGCACATGGCGATGGCCACGAGGAGACTGTGAGTGGGCCGTTGGCGCCCAGGAAGGGCCCCAGGACCCTTCACTCAGAGCCATGGGCTGGGGCAAGGCAGGGAGACTAAAACCGCCTGGTGCAGGAGAGAGTGTCCTGCAGTGGGTATCTATGCCAGCTGGGCCCCAGCCCCCTCAGCCTCAGCCTGCCCAGCGGGCAGGGGGACAGCACATCCCTGAGGCCCTCTGGGCTCTGGAGGGTGGAGAGTCCCGGTCCCATCAGGCCTCCAGGGAACGGAAGGACCTGCAGGATCCCTGAGGCCTGCCTGGCCAGGTCCACTCCTGAGGGACATGGCCCCCAGCGCCTGCACCGCACCTCCACACGCAGGCCCAGTGCCCAGCCCAAGCTCTCAGCGCCTGGCTCCCCCCACCCCAAGCCTGAGCCTTAATTACCCTACCTAGGAAACAGGCAGCCCTCTGCCCGTCTCCAGAGAGGGCTCTCCCATGGAAAAGGCCCGTCGGTGGCGGGGTGGGAGGGGTGCATGGCCGCTCCCTGATTTGGGGTGGGAGGCAGGATTTTGCTCTCTGTCAGCCCAGGAGAGGAAACTAACATTTGTTGAGCAACTGCTAGGTGCCGGTGCCTGGGCCAGGTGCTTCTAAGTGGGGAGTTTGTTTGCCCCTCACGTCTGCCCTGGGGGGGTGTTGAGGTCCAGCCCCAAGCGGGGCCTGCCTGGTCACCCTGTGAGGGACAGAGCCAGGATTCATGTCCTGGCCTGCCCACCTCCACTGGCCCGGTAGCTGGTCCTATGGGAAGACGCAAGAGCACGAGCAGGCCGAGTGCCAGTCAGAATTTGGCCCACATGGGCACAGAAGCCACTGCACAAGTACAAACAAGGGCAGTGCCTTCCCTCTGTCTGGGGCTTCGGGGGGCTCCTTGTGGAGGTGGTCTTTGAGCTGGGCCTTGAAGGATGAACGGGCAGGAGGCCTCCGAGCCCTGGACCAGCATGCTGCGAAGGCAAGACTGGGTCACAGCAACTGCCCATGGCAGCCGGAGGTCAGGAGTTGTGGAGACACTAAAAGGCAGGCCAGGAGGAGTGGTGGGTCTGTAGCTCACCCTGTGATGGTGAAGACGTTGGTCATGCGGAGGAGGACAGGTGGCCCCCCACAGCAAGCAGCCCCTGTGGCCCTGCAGAATCACGGATGCACACTCACGCACGTGCACGCGCACACACACACACACACACGGGAACGTCAGGTTTTCTTCTCCCCCTGCATACCTCCTCCAAGGTGAGGTTCAAAGGAAAGGAACCATGAATTTGATTTAATTAGTAGCAGCAACTCCTGGCAGCTGAGAGTATGGATTCGTTTATTCACTCCTTCGTTGGTCCCCCAGACTCCTCCCAGAGAGAACTGAAGGCAGCCTGCAGGACACAGACACTAACAGAGTACACGGATTAGGGGGAACCTTCAGGGAAAGGCCAGGACCAGGCACCCGGGGGAGCCAAGGGGAGGCCAGGCAGGGGAGTTCAGGTCATGGAAGATGGGCGCCCGTCGGCTGCACTTTCTAGCAGCAAAGAGAAGAGGGAAGCCCACTCAGGCAGTTTCCACAAGATAAAAGCCTGCCAGATGCACGGGAAGAAGCCCAGGTGGCAAGGATCAAAGGTGTGGGACAGCGGCTCCTCGGGGGCCGCACCACAGCCCCGTGAGCCAGCTCTGCCAGCCGCGTCTCCAGGCCTGGGGAGGATCACTCTCACCGCACGACGGCTGCGGTGACCTCAGTTATGCCCCCAGCCACTCTAGCCCCTTTGAATTTTGCAAAAGAAAAAAAGCCCCTAGACAAGCTTCAAGTGGACAAAAACCAGATGCCTTTGGCTTATCGTTCAGTGAGAACAGATGTTGGGCTAAGAGCCTCATCAAGGTGATGGATGGTGTGTGGGCCCTGAGAACCTCAGTCGTGACTCACCGACCAGGGCCACAAGCCCCAGTTGCCTCCTGGTAACACCAGTCTGAACCTGCAGTCTGAGTCCAGGTGGGGCGAAGGTTGAGGAACCTGGCCCTGGGCAGGGAAATACCAGCCAGGCCCATCTCAGCACTGGCTGACCTGTTGGCAGAAACCTTTACACAAGCACAGCCCTGTGCAGTTGACCCATCCCTCACCACGTCGGATCTTCACCAGCAACCCCGCGGGAATGGTGCCATTCTCCCATTTCACAGATGGGAGCCTAAGGCTCAGAGAGGCAGCGCAGCTTCCCTAGGGGGTTTCAGAGCCAGAACTTGAACCCAGGTCTTCCTGTCTCATAGATCTCCACATGGACAGGGAAAGGCGGTGGCTTCTGCCCAAGGAGACTGAGAGTCTCTGTCTCTTTTCCTCCCCAGAGACGTGTGCAGTAAATAATGGAGGCTGCGACCGGACGTGCAAGGACACAGCCACTGGCGTGCGATGTAGCTGCCCAGTTGGATTCACGCTGCAGCCGGATGGGAAGACGTGCAAAGGTCAGCGCATGGAGCCATGTGGGCACGCCGCCACCTATGCTCACCTGACCCAAAAGCCGGGTGGGCAGGAGCAGGGGCCGAGAGCCCCCATGAGCTGGGCCCAGCTCGGGGCTGGGTAGGGGACAGTGTGTGGCTGCCGGAATACGGGCACTCAGCAGTCATTCACATTGCTATTGAAGAGGCCAAGAGGGACAGCCAGTCAGCACCACGGTCCTCAGCAGGGTCCCAGAGAACACTGGTTCTATGGCACATCAGTGGTTCTTGGCCCAAAGAGATTCTGATATCAAAGAATTTGGCTGCACACAGGGTTAAGCGATTAAATGCGTGTCTACCCTGGGCCTTCCTGGGCCTTCGGGGACTCGAGGCTTCCCAAGGAGCATGGAGCGTGGCACGTTTCCTACCCACTTGACCTTTAGTTGCAGGGGATCTTGCAGAGCTGGTGGGCATAGTTAGGCACTGGGCCGTTGGGGAGGTGCCGATCTCATACTGGGAAAAACAAGGACACAGTGTCATCGTCACTGGGTGAGCAAAGCAGGGAGATTTCAACTGAAGGGATAAGGATACGGAAGGACGTCCTCTCGCCTTAGAAAGTGGGGGCTCACGAGGGTCTGAGATGACCGCAGCTGAAGAAAGGCAGGGAAGGGTGTGTGCTGGTGGCTGGCGGAGAGAGAGGACAGAGGTTTATCTTTCCACTCAGTCCCTGATTCTTCCCACAAAGAGTTACAGAGTGCCTCCTGGGGGACAAGGGACCCTCAGGAAATAAGCAGTCCAGTGAGCTGGAGGAGGAGCTGGCTGAGCTCTGGAGACAGGCGCTGGGGAAGGAATGGGCCAGCTCTGCAGGCGGGGAGGACCGTCACCAGGCCAGGTGACTGTGAGCCGGAGAAGCCACGATCTGCCAGGCGGGTCATCAAGCCCAAGCTGCAAAGCCCCTGCGCACCCCATGGCTCTGGCCACTGTCCTCCCTGACCTTGCCGGGCGTCAGAGGGTGGGGCGTGGAAGGGGAGAGGAACTACAGCTTTTAAAGTCCCATGAGTGAAAATATTGAAAGCGGAGGTTGCAGTGATTTAAAATAGTTCAAGATGGACTTTTTTTAAGCCTGTAAAAATAAACAGCTTATTTGACTTCTTCCTTGCCAACTCACTGGGAAGAACCCGGTGATTATTGACAGAAATAACAGTTCTTCCTCCTGTTTATTTGAAAATAAAGCCCTTCTGTAGCCACCACTCAGCCTGTTCGTAGCCTTGGTGGGTTCCTGGCAGGCGGGTGGGCAGGTGGGTGGCATCTGAGTCCTTGCCACGTGGACTTGGTGCCAGGAGTGACTTGCTGAGGATGCCAGAGGTCTGCGCAGATCCGGGCATTCTCACAGCCTGGTGACGTCAGAGCAGGCCGGCCACTTGCCTCCCTCTGAGGCGCAGCGCTGCTGCCGGGGCGGAGGCCGGGGCCAACCTGCTGGGCCCAGGTGCTCCGACTGCTGTCTCCTGCCCCTGCCCGTCCCTTGGTGGCCCAAGGGGCACTCGTCCCCTCCCCCTCCATTTCTGGGGACAGGAGGTGCTCAGGAGAGCCATCCACACGGCCCCAAGCCCACCAGTCTGAGTCCCCCTGACCACCACCACCACATTTTCTGCGGCTCTTGAAACAAAATCTCGTTGGAACAATAGGAGCCCTTTAACGGGGGCTGCCCCTTCTGCCAAAGCTCCTCTGTGGCCGCCGCCCGGGCCTGCCTTGCAGTCAGAGTCCTCAGGGCCGGCGAGCCCACTGGCCCGCAGTCAGGCGTTCGTCTCATTCACTCACTGAGCAGACAGGTTTTCTGGGCCCCTGCTGTGCAGGTTCTAGGGAGATGGGGCGACTAAATCAGACATGCCCTGCCCTAGGGATCTCTGTTGAGTGCGGAGGACACATTTTAGTTTTTAAATTAGTGAAACGAATGTGTATTACAGACCACTTTGTGTTGGCTCGAGAAGCGCAGTGCGACAGGAGCGGGAGACACTGGCCAGAGCTGGAAGTGCGGGAGGGCAGGGAGAGCTGGGGGGCAGTGGGTGGGGAGCAGCATTCCTGAGCCGAGGCTGCCACACGGAGGCCCGCAGGCTCAAGGACTCGGGTCTGGGAACATGCGAAGGAGCCGGCCAGATGGTGCGGGCCCCGGGGCCAGGCCCTGGTTTCCCTTCTGAAATGATCCCTGGCCATGCTGGGACAGCGGCCCCTGGGCCGGGTCTGGAAGAGCAGTGAGATGCTGCTGTGGTCACCCAGGTTCCAGACAGCAGGGCTCTGCCAGGGCTGTCAGCAGAGGTGGCGAAGCAGAGTCTAGACATGTCCAGAGGTATGTGAATTTCAGGGCCGTGGGACTAGTCTAAAACTGCACCGTATGAACGTCGTCGCAATGCCCTCGAGTCAGGCAGCCTGAGAAACCAGGCAGGGACTGACCTCTAGAGCGCAGGGTCAGTATCTGGCATTCTCCCGCCTTGGCTGGAGGGACGTGGGCAGGGGGTCCTGGCAGACGCGCAGCCCTGGCCCTAGGGCTTCAGCCCCTCCATCAGGGCACATACCATCATCTTAGCAAGGACCGATTTCAAAGGTTCAGTGTTTTCTGGAAGCCAGAAAGTCATTGTCAAGCAAGATGGAAGGCTGGCAGGTAACAGGGGACTTGGAAAATCCAGAGCTGGAAACCCCGGGCTGGAGGGGGTCTTGTGGGCAGGTGGAGGCAGGGGTGGGAAAGTTGGGGGTGTTCGCCTGAACATCAGAGCCGCGGGGTCTGGAGGATTTGCCCAGGGCCCAGCTTTGTTTCAAGAGTGTGCACCGGGCCGGGTCCAGTCCCAAGGCTCCCCGTTGGGTGCCGTGCGCCACTGGACACTGGAGGCATCTTGCTGCCTGACCCTTCCCAGAGCAGGCAGGTCTGGGGCCTTAGCTCCCTGTGCTAGAGCCTGGATTGCCCTCGGAGACACCAGCCCCTCTTCCTAACACCTCCAGAACAGTCTGGGAGAACCCCCACCCACTGCCTGTTTCCTCTGCCCTCTCCGCAGTGCCCTGGGCCAGGCAGGCGACCCGCCAGGGATGGTGTCCTCGCATGCCCTCCACCTGGCCAGCCCAGCAGCTGGCCCTCCCTCCAGGCACCCCAGGGTGATGCCAGCCCACACTGCCATGCCCTCTGCTCTCACCTAAAAGCCCTCACCCACGTGGTCCCCCCCAGTTGCCAGACTGTGCCCCGTGGTGGGTTGGGCAGGAGGGAACTTCTGTGAGTTCCTATAGTTCACCCCATCACCCTGGCCCCCCTACACACATCCTCCCACACTGGGTGGTGTGTCTGGATGTTCCCTGCATGGCCTAAGACGCTACCCCACCCTGGCCCTCAAACCCTCTCCACTGTCTGGCATCACCCTGACTCATTCACTCATTCGTCTATGAACGTTCCTAGGCAGTCACTCATGGACCCTGGGGCACCAGGCAGGAGCAGATACCCCCATCACTGTGGTCCCAAGGCCCTCTCCTGCCCCTGAGGGCAGGTCCTGTGATAAGGGAGCAGCTAATTCTGGTGAGAACATCAGGAAAGGCTTCCCAGAAGGGCCGTCTTCCCAGGGCGGGGTGGGCCTCCCTGCAGAGGGTCAGCAGATGAGAAGTGGACTGCGGCCGGGTGGGGTGACCAGAGTCTGGGCAGCCAGGCCCAGGCTGCAAAGGGAAGGCTGTCAGCCTCTGCAGAGAGGCAGCCTTCATCCTGGGAGACCCAGGGCCTCAGAAGGCCTGTCGGCAGGTAGGGGACTTGGCCAGGTTTGCATGTGGAAGGGGGTGCTGGCTGCCTGGGGGAGGGGGCGTGGGAGTCAGTGGCTGAGGAAAGTGGAGAGAGAGGCAGAATGAAGCTGTACCCTAGGGGCTGTTGGAATGGAGGTCGAGGGGCCGTGTGAGCCCAGCACCCCCTCACTATATCCTGGGCTGGCGTGGGAAGGGCTTCTCCCACTCTGACCCCCAGGCAGCCAGCTACACCAGCCCGGGCCTCAGGCAAACATGCCTCCCTCTGCCTGTCTGGTTGCTATGACAGCCCCTTAGCAGACAGGACCAGATGGGGAAGAGGTTGGGGTTGGGGGGTTCCGGAAGGCCTGAGGCAGGGACCCCTGTCTGCTTAGTAGCGTCAGCCTGTTTGATCTTGCTGAGGATGCTAGGAGCGGCAACGCTAGGAGAGACAACACCAGGAGAAGCGACCAAGGTTAGCAGCCCCGTTTGCAGATGGGAACCTGCCTTCCACTGCCCAAGGCCACCCAGCCGGCCAAGGCAGAGCTGAGATGGGCCTCTGTTCTCCTGGGAGCCTGGGCTTGTAGCTAGAAATTCTTCCACCTCCTGTGATCTGGGGTTGGAGGGGAGGGGGGCAATGGAGATGCCCAAGGCTCTGCCCCGGGTGAGGCCATGCTGGACTTAATGTCTTTCTCTGGGGGCTACAGGACCAGGCAATGTGCTGGAGAAGGCCCACCTTTGGGGACAGCCAGTGCTGGCTGAGGTCCAGCTCCCACCTGTGGTCTGTGACCCCACCTGTAAGATGGGCTTTCTGCTCTCCCAGTTGTGAAGGTCCCATGAGACGTTGCCAGAAAGTACATGGCACATTCGCCTCCCGAGGCGCCCAGGGGGCCTGCGTGGGGCATCTCAGTCCTGCTCTCTTTAACTCCACGTTCTCTGATACATGGACCAGAGCCCAGGTTTCCATTTCATCCTTGTTGGGGAACATTCTGTGGGAACACTGCTTTAGGACTTTGGGCAGGGATTGAGTCCCGACTGTTCTAGGTAAAAGAAGTGAGAGTGGCCTGAGGTCAGTCGCCATGACCGGGGCTTGGGGCCCCGTGTAAAGGAAGGGCAGGTTTGCCTTCCTCACGGGTCAGTGCCAGCCACACAAGACAGGGGTCCCCAGGCACCTGGCCCAGCAGCCACGCTCAGGACGGGCTCAGCAGACGCTGGAATCAGTGTCGGGCAGGTCGGCCGAGACCCGGCCGTCGACCGCCAGGAGGACGTGCTGTCCGTCTTCCTTGCCGGTGAGGCCGTGTCCGCCAGTCATCTCTTCCTTTGTTACTAATGGCTGGGTCATGTCTACAGGGGGTGACCAGTGTGGGGGCCTGGAGGCTGGGCCCCAAGAGGAACTTTGGAGTAGCTGGGACTGTGTCCCTGGAGAAGGGGCCCCTTAGGGTCAGGGCCTCTGATAGCACAGAATGTCGGGCTGGCCTGGGGCCTGAGAGAAAAGCCCAGGTAAGCAGGGTGGGGAAACAGGTCTGGGGGACTCAGGGGTCAGGGCTGTGTCAGGGCGAGGAGGGCTGGCAGAGATGCTCGGGAGGGCGTCACTTACTTCACGGGATCGGGCCAGGCGACCTTCAGAATATAGCTGCAGTTCATTACCTGCTGAGCAAAGAAAGAGGCCAGCCAGGCGGGAAGTCTGGGTAGGGTACTGGGACATCAGTCCGCCCAGGGAGCAGCCCAGCTCCCACTCCCCAGCTGAAGCCTTTTGAACCAGGTGCTTTATCCTTCTAAGCCTCAGTCTTGTCCTCAAACAGGGGCAGTAAGACCTACTTTTTCTATTATTCTTTTTTTAGAGACAGAGTCTCGCTCTGTTGCCCAGGCTGGAGTGCAGTGTGCGATCATAGCTCACTGGAACCTAGAACTCCTGGGCTCCAGCGATCCTCCTGCCTCAGCCTCCCAAGTAGCTGGGACTGCAGGTGTGCACTACTGCACCTGGCTAACACCTACTTTTTAAAAGCAGCAGCACCTTAGGAATGGGATTGCATGCAGTCCTCACGATGTCCTTCAGAGCGGGTGCACTTCCTACCCTTGTTGTGCAGACAAGAGCCCTGGGAGAGGCAGTAGCTTGCCCAAGGTGGGCAGAAGTCGTCCTTGTCTGGTCCAGCCCCACCGCCAGGCTGCCTCCCTGGGTATGCAAATGAAAGGACGTGGGGGATGTCATCGTCCCTGCTATCTTGCCTGGCACAGCAGATATCACTTCCTCTCCGTTATGTGCTGTGAACACCAGGCTCGTCGAGCTCGGGGGAAGCAGAGAAGCATGGGGGGCTGGACCTCCACATTTAATCCAGCCCCCGACCCCACCTCAATGAGACAGGCCCCACCACATGCTCAGCTGGGGGCCTGGGGCCAGCCCTAGGCACTGGGTGCAGGCAAGTGAGGACAGTGCCGTCCCCACGCTGGTCTGGCGTGCCCCACTCGGTGGGTACACAGGCTCATTGTCCTCGCCTCCCCCCTGCCCTTGGCTCCCACAGACATTAACGAGTGCCTGGTCAACAACGGAGGCTGCGACCACTTCTGCCGCAACACCGTGGGCAGCTTCGAGTGTGGCTGCCGGAAGGGCTACAAGCTGCTGACGGACGAGCGGACGTGCCAAGGTGAGGCTCCTGCCGTGCCCTGGGCAGCCCTCGGGGCCTGGGCTCCCCGTCCTCATCGGGTCCCGGCAGTGTCAGGGTCTCTTTTCCTCCCGGGCTTCTGCAGGCTTCTAGGAGAGGAGGCGAGAGTGGGGGAGCAGTTGGCCCACTCTGCCTGGCTGGGCAGTTTTTCAGTCGTCAGGGTGTGCCCCCCTACCCTGCCTTCCCTGTCCTTTATGAGTCTAGGGGCCATCCAATCCAACCCGTCCCTTTTATAGATGGGAACTGAGGCCCAGGGAGGGATCAGCACATATCCCAGGTCCCACCCCTTCTCTCCTGGTGGCCCCCAGGCCGCCTCACGGGACTGAACCGCCCAGGCTCCTACAGTGGGGTGCTGCCACCTGGTGGGCAAAATTGCACATCGCAGGCGTTCTCCAACAGTCCATCCTTAGGGTCCTGGGTGCCTGCTGGGAGCAAGGGTGGTGGGCTGAGGAGGTTTGGGGGGGCCAAAGGGAGCTCAGTGTGGCTGGATGAGGCCCTTAGGAAGGAGGTGGGTGCCCTGTGGGACAGGCTTGAGAGACAGTGCAGAGGAGGGGTGGGGGGCTCGGTTTCCCAGTAGTTACTCTGCTGTGGTCTAGTTGTTTTGTTTCTGCGGGTACTGGTGGCTCAGCCGCACGTGGCCAATCTGGCCGCAGGACTCGCAGCGTCTGCCTGCCAGTGCTGCTCAGAGGCTGGCGCTGGGGCAGCGTGAGGCCCTGAGGAAGGTGAGAGCAGGAGGCTGGCAAGGCAGGGTCCAGGACCAGCCCATCCTCGGCTCACCTTGTGACCCAGGCCAGTCATTGCCCCTCTTCATCCCTGGCTGGGCATCCCAGCCCTGTCTTCCTCTCAGGGCACAGGGGCCGGTCAGGAGCAAGAAATCTGTCCAGGTCCTGATAAGGGCTCCTCTGACCTTGACTTGGTTTCAGTCAGCCTTGCCAAGTTCTGGGAGGGCTGAGGGGGGACCCTTGGCCTTGCATTCCCAGCTGCCCCCTGAGAATGGCGGGCAGCCGCCGAGGAGGTGGTGAGATGGCGGGACGGCGTGTCCGCTTCCGGGCTCCAGGCCAAGTCTCTGTCCCCCCCTGCCTAACCGCTCCCCCGCCGTGTCTTCTCCACCCTCTTCCAGGCTCATCTCTCCGAGGCCCTGGGCCCTAGGATCCCCAGGTCCAGCAGGGAGGGGTCCATGTCCTTTGCTTGGCACTCTTGTGATGGGGACCCCAGACACATCTCCAGTCCCCCTTGAGCTCCACATAATCCCCTGGGCACCCCAAGCTGCCACCTCCCAGCCTTTGCGTGGAGCCCTTCCTCCGCTGTCATTCCTGCATTCCAAGCTGGCCTATCCTACAGGGTCTAGCCCAGGTGCCACAAGCACCAGGAGGTCTTCCCAGATCCCGCCTAGGAAGGATCACATCCTCCTTTGAGCACTCAGCACAGTTCCTTCCTTGTGTTAGTGTTTTTGTAAACACACGTGTATTATGAATATGTGTGAAGTGGCTTGAGCTAACGTATTCAAAGAATGAACTCCTAACTGCTGTGCCTGTGGAGGGTCAAGTTGGCGTCTGCTTTACCCTCATGGGCCCCCATCAGCTGTCCTGTAGGAGCCATTTTGCTCAGAATTTATAGCCAGGATAGACTTGTCTCCTGTCAATATGTGGTTCAGTTTTTCCTTTCCGGGAACAAGCACTTGGTGACCCTGCTGCTTTCCCTTTTTACCTTGGCTTCCAAGAAACTCATAATCAAATTTCACATAGTATCAGAACTCCCTTTTTACTCATATTTTCCCTTCCCCCCTTTCTATTTCTGCTGTTTTCCTTATTTTCTCAAGAAACATCCTGGGATGATAGGAAAATATGTTTTGGTTAGCATCCAAGAGGCCTGGGCTCATGTCCTAGTTCAGCTGCTACCTCAGTTTGCTGCAAGTGTGGATTAAATACCTGTACTAATCACAGTTGAATATGAGATATTAAAATGGCAGAGATTCATAATAATCCCTTCTATTCAAACTATTTCTACCTCGCTTGCCTCCAGGAAAGAGGCGAGGTGGCTTCTAACTCAGAAACAGAAGGTTGATGGAGACAAAATGGAAAATTGAGCAGCAACAAGAAGTCTAACATTTACTGTGGGTCAGCTCTGTACTGAGCCTCAGGGCCCAGGGACTGTCCACACAGATGTGCATTGAGTGACAGTGACAGGCCATGCCCACCCACCACACCTCAAATTCCTCCCCAAACTTTGTCTCCCTGTGGCCACACAGACATCGACGAGTGCTCCTTCGAGCGGACCTGCGACCACGTCTGCATCAACTCCCCCGGCAGCTTCCAGTGCCTGTGCCACCGCGGCTACACACTCTACGGGACAACCCACTGCGGAGGTCTGCAGCCTGCCCGCCAGGGCCACCTCCCCCCCGAGGCACGCGCCTGGCCACACGGCCACCTACACTGCACCCCACATCCCAACCATGACCTCCACCCTGGTGGGCCTGGGAGGGATCTTGGCCAGGCTGGGGACTGCTGGCAGAGGGGCTCAGCCATGGGCAGGGCTGGGGGAGGGGCAGCGGGCACCGGCTGGGCGCCGGGCCGTGGCCAGGTTGTGGGGGTAGGCCTGGCAGCCACAGGCTCTGGGGAACCCCAAGCCAGAACGGGGCATGGCCGGCACACAGAAAATCCCACAGGCAACTCGTTCCGGCAGAGGGCCACGGCAGAAGGGCATTGCGTGGCGACAGTCCTAACAGAGGAATGCTGGTTAAAACGGGGCAGCATTCCAGAGGGCTCTGTGGTAAAGGCACTGCACAGAGCGGCGCGAGGGAGCAGCCGGCAGCCGATGCGGCTGGAGCCCCTGGGAGAAGGGGTCGTGGTGGCAGAGGCAGTCTGGGATGTGGCACGACCCAACGTGCAGGGTTAGCCCTGAGGGGACATGGGGTTTTATCTCCAGTGAGAGGAGAAACCACTGGAGGGTTTGGGCAGGGGTATAATATGGCCAAGTTCACGTCACAAGATGCACCCACTGCCACGTGGAAAGGAGTGGAATCCGGGGTCCCCGAGGGGAGATGGCTCCGGGCACAGCTCAGGCGCCACTGGAGCTGGGGCGGGGTGGGCTCAGCTGGCGGGGAGGGGAAGGCTCTAGCTGTGCTTAGGAACAGAGCTGAGCTGACGGGACTTGGTGTTACGTAGGTGTGGCGGGTGAAGGTGGCACAAGGATGGCCCGGGTGTCCCTCCCTTTTCTGTGACCTGGGGTCGCCACACTCACCGTACCGGCAGCCTGGAGATCAGGTGCGGTCAGCCACAGACTGATCAGGGCACAGGGTGGCTGCTGGAGGTGGGCTACAGATTCTCTGGAAGGACTCAAAAATCAGCATCGCCTCGCTGAGCCTGGACTCCCTGGCGTGCGGGCAGCCCGAGCGCCGACAGGGCGTGAGGTCTGGTCAGAGGAGGCAGGGCCTTAGGGGTAACTCCTTTCCCCTGTGCCTGCGGTACCGGATGGGCGCTGAGGCTGGGAGGGGGCTGTCCACAGTCCCGCCCACAGGACCCAGCTGGGTGGGAACTTTAACTGTGCGCCGCCTCCTCTGCCCTACCCAGTCCGGGCGCAGGTGCTTGAGTTCAGAAAACCGAGGTTCCAGGGGAAGGGAAGCGTGTTGGTGCCTGCGAGGAGCCTTATGCCCCTGTGCGTCTGCGTGTGTGTGTGGCGTGTGCAGCTACTTGCTGGTGTGGCATGGTGGTGTCAGGCCCTCGCGTCCCGTCCTGTGAGCCCTTGCCCTGCCAGCCGCATGGGTGTGGCCTGGGCCGGCCAGCCCCCCTCCCGTCCCACTCTCACTCCCCGCTGTGCTTCCAGATGTGGATGAGTGCAGCATGAACAACGGGAGCTGCGACCAGGGCTGCGTCAACACCAAGGGCAGCTACGAGTGCATCTGCCCCCCAGGGCGGCGGCTCCACTGGAACAGGAAGGACTGTGTGGGTGAGTGGGGGCGGGGCCACCGGCACTGGCTCCTCCCCTTCCACCTGGGGTTGGATGGCAGGGTAGTGGCTTTTCCAAGGTGGAGGTGAGCAAGGCAGGGCCACCCTCTTCCTTTGGGCCTTGGGTTACTAGGCAGGGGTTCTCTGCTGCAGGGATATGGCTAATGGAGGGGGTCACAGGTGACAGCAGGCTTAGGGTCAGCTAGAGGCACAGAAACAGGGACCTGTGGCACAGAGGGGTCCCAAGGAGGAGAGATCTAAGAGTCAGTGTGCAGCCAGAGCCTTGGGGCCAGGACCCTGCTAGTGTCTCAGTGGGGCTGGGGGCTTATGGGGAGTGCACACGGAGGCCCCACCTCACCCAGCTTCCCCTTGTCCTGCTGAGGAAGCTGAGGGGAGGGGAGGGGCAGTGGTTACAGAGGGTGCAGCAGCAACAGGTCCCATCTGTCTTTCCAAACCCTCCGCCTGTCCAGCTGCCAGACCCACAGCTGGGGAGCAGGGCAGCGCCCCCTAGAAAGGCTGAGTTCCAGACGGCCCGCACATTCCCTGGGTCCTGCACACCAGCTGGGCCCCGATCTGGGCACAGGGCTGCGTACCTGCCCCCCAGAACCCGCTGTCCAGGTCCTTGCCCTCCTGGGCTCTTGCGTCCCCAGGGCCGCTGGAATGAGCCTTTCAGATCTGTTAGAGTGTCCCTCTCGGCCCAGAGCCTTCCAGTGACTCCCGTTTCACTCAGAATCAAAACCACCGTTCTCAGAATGGCCAGAATGTTGCTCCCGACTGGCCTGGTCACTTTCCCCTCCCCGTCATTTGCTCATGCCAGCCTCACCGCCCTGGGCCGAGCCCCACTCTTCTCTGGGCCCGGTGGGCTCCCCTCGGCGCTCCACACTCCTCCCTTGCCGTGGGGTCTGCAAGGCCTGCCCTGACCCGCAGCCCACAGCAGCAGCCCTGCCCACCCCTGGCCCCTTCTCGGCCCTCTTTGCCATCCAGCTTTCTTTTCCCATCACACTTGGTCCACCAGATGTGACATATATTTTATGAGCTCACGTTGGTTTGTGTCTGTCTGTCCGCACTGGAATATAAGTTTACAAGGTTGAACAGGTATTCTTGGCCTGTCCCGTTTGCTGTTACATCCCCAGGCCCTAGAACAGAGCCTGGCAAGCACAGGCACGAAATATTTGTTGAATGAATGAGCGCATCAAAGAATGGAGACCACTACTTGTTATCTGACATCACGAAGCTGAACTGGTTGCTGCTTAAATAAGGAATTGCTGTACTGCTCAGGCACAGTCTTTGTTGAACAAAGCAAACTTACTGGTCTGAAGCTGAGTTTGGGAAAGAGTTTGTTGTGCTGGTGACAGGGGCAGGGCTGGGTGACATCAACCCTGGAAGCCTGGTGTGTGCTGGTCACAAAGGCAGGCAGGCGCGGGTTCACACCAGCCTCCTGTTTGTTGCGCGGCTCTGCCTGAGGCTTCCAGGGGCGTGTCCAGTGCAGGTGTTTCCTCGATGCCATGGCTCCAGGGCTGAAGGTCTTTCTCCAGGGGTATAGGGAGGTGTTTTTCGGTTTTGTTTTTCTCAGTCCCCCTTTTGGTCCTCCCTCAGTCAGAGCTATAGGAGAGGCCACCAGGGCTTGTCCAGATCTTGACCATGTCACTAGCCCTCCATGAAGAGTCATTGTGGAGGTCAGACCTTCAGGTCATGTATCAATCAGCATGATTTTATCACATTTTTGTCTTGAAGTCATCTGCTAGGACTGAGTGTACATGAAAGCATTTAATATTCCGGATAATAGACATGGGATGACTGCGACAAGTATAACTAAAGGTATTATGAGAAGGTGCTAGAAGTTTTTCTAGAACCATGATCCGAGGTTTCCCAGCCCTGACCAAGGAAACAAGTCCCAACAGCTCCCTAAGTCTGCCTTAGATATTCAGGTTGCTGCTGCTTTTAGCTCAGCGTAGATTGTTCCACCTCCCCTCTCCTGCGAATGCAGGGTCAAAATGCAGTGCCGGCAGCAGTGCACACTCCCCCCACCCCACTCGGCCAAAAGAAAATCCAAGGTTGTGCTATTGTCCACAACTACTCGTGCAGGCGTGTCAGACTGGTCTGTCGTGCCACCGCCCACCCCGGGCCCCGCCCACGGTGCAGGTTGTATTATTTACTGCATCGCCCAGGGTGGGAGGGATTTTTGATGCTCATTCTGAGCTGTCCAGTTGCTGTGGAGGGGCTCCGTATCTTCCACAGTCTGTTTCACCAGCTGCTTACACCCCCAGGGCGGATGTCGTACTTCAGATTCTTTGCAGGAAAGCGGTTCACCGTGGGTTTGGGGGTCACACCCTTGGAACAGTCTAGCAGCCTCGGTCTGTGGTGACTGTGCTGAGCTGGGTTTCCAGGGGCGTACAGCCAGCCTGAGTGGAGCTGGAGGTGTGTCGTCTGTGGGTGGCGTGTGATGAACAGATACACTGCAAGAATAGCTGAATCCACCTGTCCCAGCGCAGCAGCACTTTCCTTTTTTATGTGTTATCTTCACATCATAATAAGGTTCAGGTAATACTTTATACCATTTGTCAAATTGGCTGCACTAGCAATAGCTTGGGAGAGCTGACTTATAGAATTAGGATAGTGGTTATCCCTAGTAAAGCCCAGAGCGAGGTGAGTTATTATTTTTAAGGGAAACATGATAGGTTATGTCAGAAGTATGTAACGTTAAATCCATAAGGTGGGAAAACATGACCGAAAGAGTAAAAAACAAAAAGTATACAAAGGAGAGTATGGAAATCAGCAGTTGGAAACATCTAGGAGAATTTATTCCTATGGTCTTGGGCAAAAGCTTTCTGCTTTATGTAGTCAGCTGACTGTTGTGAGAATCTTGAGTAATGAGATTTCTGTGAACTGTCTGCTTTTGGAAGTTCTCTGCAGAACCTCAGGTTAAAACCTCTAAATGGTAACTTTTCATTTCTGAAAAATTCATTTCTGTTTTTCCAAAATAGGAGGGCAAATAAAGACACTGAAATTTCTGAGTGGTTTGTAAATAACTCTTCTGATAAAATGTGTCCACATACTACTAAATAAATAAGTTGGAACATCCCAAATGAGGAACACAAAGTCTAATATTTTGGCCCCTACGAGTGCTGTTATTTTTTTCAACAAGTGACTGCTTCAGTTCATCCAGAATATGACCACACTATTGCTAGTACATACGTGTGGCCCACACGGTCCACGCAGAGGTGCTCAGAGGGTACCATAGGGCCTGGTTCCTGTCTTTACAGTCTGCCCGGGATTGTGTTTGTTCCAGAACAGTCATGAACTGGCGATTTCCCCTGCTGCCCTGGAGAAGTTTCTCAGCAGCGTTGTTGACGCGACAGCCAGTTTCTCCCTGCGGGAATGAGTCGTCTTAGGGATGTTAGCAAACGCCTGTGAGGTGTCTAGTGGCCTTGCCAGGTGGCATCCTCACAGATCTTACAACTCGATTATTCCCATTGCTCCTTGTCAGAACAGCCAATACAGCATGTCTGGGATGGACCTTGAACCTCTGCATGGATCTGTCTCTCTGCGCTGTGAGAGGTCCTTGCCTAAGCTCAGGAGTCAGAGCAGCCTGTCCAGTGTGAGGATCTGTGAAGCTGTTTTCTCTGACTTCCAGCTCTTCCGTGTGGACCTCTGTCTATCGCAGTATGGACAGTAAACCTCTGTGTTTTCCTAGCACTCCAAAGTTGCAATTACTCCTCAAGCCTATCAGTTCTCTGTCAATACCTGCCCTATTTATCCTAGTTATTTTTAGCATTTTAACATGCCCTAAGAGGGCCACAAGTTAGGCCACCAGAGCCGATTTGGCCCCTTAGGGCTTGATTCCATCCTGGAGAGTTCTTGCATATCCAGCCTGGTATTGTCTCTCTTCATTTGGTTGTTTGTTTTTATTAACAACTTTATTGAGATATAATTCACCGTACAATTCACTCATGCAACTTAAAGTGTACAATGCAGTGGTTTTTTAATATATATAGAGTTGTACAACCACATAAATTTTAGAGCGTTTTCATTTCTCCAAAAAAAGAAACCTGTGTCTGTAGCAGTCACTCCCTATTTTTGCTCAAGCCCCCCAGGCCCTGGCAACCACTGATCTACTTTTGTCTCTATGAATTTTCCTATCCTGGACATTTCATACAGATGGAATTATACAATACGTGATCTTTTGTGACTGGCTTATTTCATTTAGCATGTTTTCCAGGCTCACGGATGTTAAGTGCATGTCAGTAGCCCATTCCTTTTTATTGCTAAATTATATTCCATTATATGTATACACCACATTTTGTTTATCCATTCATCAGTTGTTAGACAGTTGGGTTGTTTCTACTTTTTGGCTATTATGAATAATGCTGCTGTGAACATTTGTGTACAAGTCTTTGTGCGTACGTATGTTTTCAATTCTCGGGTGTATACCTAGAGTTGGAGTTGCTGGGTCGTATGGTAACTCTATGTTTAACTCTTAAGGAATTTCCAAACTATTTTCCAAAGTGGCTGCACCATTTTACATTCCCACCAGCAGTGTATGAGGGTTCCAATTTCTCCACATCCTCACCAACACTCGTTATCCGACTTTTTGTCTGTAACCATCCTAGTGGGTGGGAAGTGGTATCTCATTGTGGGGTGTATTTTCCTTTTTTTTTTTTGAGATGGGGTCTTGATATTTTGTCCATGCTGGTCTTGAGCTCCTGGGTTCAAGCCACCCTCCCACCTCAGCCTCCCGAGTAGCTGGGACTACAGGCGTGCACCACCACGCCCAGTGCCCATTGTGGTTTTGATTTGTATTTCCCTGATGGCTAATGATGTTAAGTATCTTTTCATGTGCGTGTTGGCCATTTGTTATTTGGAGAAATGTCTATTCAGATCCTTTGCCCTTTTTAAATTGGGTTATTTGTTGTTATTCAGTAAGATTTTTTTATATATTCTATATACTAGTCCCTTATTCGATAAATGACTTGCACAGACTTTCTCCATTATGTATATTGTCTTTTAACTTTTTTTATGGTGTCCTTTGACTCAGAAAAGATTATGATTTTCATGAAATCCAGTTTATCTGGCTTTTTCCCTTGGTTGGTTGTGTTTTTGGTATCATCTCTAAAAAACCATTGCCTAATCCAAGGACCCAAAGATTTGCACCTGTGTCTTCTTCTAAGAGTTTTATAGTTTTAGCTTTTACACTTCGGTCTTTGATCCATTTTGAGTTAATTTTTACCTGGCCTAAGCTTGGAGTCCAGCTTCATTCCTCTGCTGTGGCCATCTAGTTGTCACAGCTTCATTCATGGAAAAGATGGTTCTTTTCCCACATTGAATTGTCTTGGCGTCCTTGTTGAAATCAATTGGCCAAAAATGTGTGGGTTTCTGTCTGAACTCTCAGTTCTATTCCGTTGACCTCCTTGTCCTATGGCAGCACCCCACTGTCTTGCTCACTGTAGCATTAGAGGGAGTTTTTAATTCAGGAAATGTGAGTCCTCCAACTTTGTATTTCATGTTCAAGACTGATTCGACTATTCTTTTTTTTTTATTTCAAAATACTAAAGGGGTACAAGTGGTGTTTTTTGTTACATGGATACCTTTTATAATGCTTAAGTCAGTGTGCCCATCACCCCAGTAGTGTTCATTGTACCCAGTAGGTAACTTTTTACCCTTCCCCTTCTCCACCCTCTTCCTGCTTGATTTCCAGTGACCTTTACATCTCTCTGTGCCCATGTGTGCCCACCCATTAGCTCCCAATTATTAGAGAGTACATGAGGTGTTGGGTTTTCCATTCCTGAGATACTTCACTTAGGCTAATGGTCTCTAGTTCCATCCAAGTTGCTGCACAAGACATTAATTTGACTATTCTTGAACTTTCCTTGAATTTCCATATGAATTTTAGGATTTATTCATTTTTAAGATAAGTGCCATCAATGGTTAATACCACGTTGGGATATGTTATGGATTGTCCAAAAGATCTGTTCTGGACATGAAAACTTTTGAAGCACACAAACACAAAGTTAAGTTCCTCTCTTACCCAGGAGCGGGTGAGAGAGTTGCTCAGTGTGAATATGAGGAGAAAGTAACCAGATACCATAACTGGTTAATTGATAAACAGAAAAAAAATATCAGGTGTTTTCAGTTGAAAATGGGATCACACTGCAAGCGGTACCCGAGACTTAAAGGTAAAGGGCAAGATCTGAAGATGCTGTGACTAATTTCAGCAGGGCCGTAATTGCTGAGGCAGGGGAACTCGCCTTGCTACTGGGTCAAGGAGATGCGTGGGTTGCTGATGCTCGCATGTTGCTGAGTTCATACCCGAGGGCATGGCCTAGCCTTGGCATGTTCTTACAAGAAAAAAGTTTGTGGCAATCTGGGAAGACTCAGTGTGGACTCCCTACTGGGCTGTTCCAGTCCTGCGGATGTTGTGGATGCTCTTGCCCCAGGGATGATGATTTTGACTTGTATATGATGGAGGCATATTAAGGCTCCTGTCAACCATATAGAATTAGAATCATGTACAAGAGGATTTTCTGGGACTTCCAGAAATAACCCTCTTAAGTGTACTTTGTCTGGCTGTCCCAGTTGCAGAATAGATCCCTCCCCACCACACACATAGGGCCTTTGTCCCAGAGAAAGGAACGGTGTTCTCTGGTTGGAACTTGGGAAAGAACTGAGGACTGTTAGAGCCTCACTCCTTGAGTGGTTTTAGTAAACCAAAACAAATCCAGTTCCCCTCCCCTCAAGCCTCCTGCAACTTCCCGTACACTCCCAAGTTTACCTTTTGCTACCTGCTTTCTCATTCTCTTACTTAAAGGTTCAAGGACTTAGTTCCTTTTTTTCCCCTTACTGCCAATTTGCCTCCCCTCTTGCTTTTCAGGCAACCTTGAATTTTACTCTGAGGGACTGATGTTCTGTGGTAGCAGAATTATTGGTGTATATGGTGACCTTTGGGTCTGAGGTTTTACCTACCTGCCGGCCAGGTAAGCTGGCCGGCAGCTGGTTCAGGGGTGCTGGCAGAAGCCATGAGCCACCCGCGGGGGTGACTAAGAGGGGTCCAGGCACATGCTGCGCAGGCCGGGCAACCCAAGCCGAGCGTGGGAAACTCACCACTTTTACAGTGAGTGGAAGCTGGCCTGCTCTTTGGGGGAGGTGTTACCTCATCCCTCGAAATTGCTGGCTGCAAATACGACCCCGGGAAATGGCCCGGGGAAGAAGCAGTCAGGGCTTCACATCCTCTGCCTACCTGGCGAGAACGTTCGGGGGTGTGATGGATTTCCTTCCCGTGACTGGCCCCACGTGAACAAGAAAGCTGTGTTTTTGTCTGTATGTATCGATGGTCCCTTCGTGAATTTAGAGAAAACTAGGATTGGTGGCTTGTTGTCCTTCTCTTCTTAACCAGTGTGAATGTGGGTTCTCCCAGTGGCTCCTTCGCTGGCTTTGTCTGCAGGTGATCTGACCCGTACACTCTTGTTACATTTTGGGGAACAGAGGACTTTGGGTTTTGTGTTTAACTGGGGGCCAGATGCTTTATCCAGAGGGTCATGAAGTTTTTGTTTGTCTCTAGATTATTTATTTTCTAAGACTCCTTGAAAATGTGCAGCCACATGTTGAAGATCACCTTAACTGGCAATTTCCCATTCCAATTTATTTGTCCAACTAAGTCCTCCATTCCAGGTATGAGCCCATTTACCACAAGAAAGGATAGGACTCCCTTTATTTTGGTTGGCTCCCCTCAAAAATATTGTTTGAAATTTTAAAGTCTATGTTTAAAGTCTCCTATTGAATCATGTATAGATTTTTTTTGAGCGGGGGTGGGGTCTTGCTATATCACTTAGGCTGGTCTCGCACTCCTGGGCTCCAAGATAAGCACAAGTTAGGATTATAGTCCAAATTGCTGAGCATGCAGGACTCCTGCGAGTCAGTTGCAGCCTTGGTATAACAAACCCGTGTTAATCTCTACAGTCAGCCAAAAGTGCGTGCTTAGAATGGCGTCCCAGGTTCCCCCAACCCAACAGAGGCTAGCAAGGGCCACGCTATCAATGACCTGACAGTCATTACCCAAGAATCTAGAAAACAAAGTGACCTCCTTTCATGTGTTGGCAGAACAGGAGGGCCCTCTTGAAGATTTCATAAAGGTCTGCCTAGTCGTCCGCACAAATTGGCCCCTAGTCAAATAGACCTCTGACCACTGGTCCTGGGGCCACCTTGGGCTGAGTTGGAAGTGTGCAGAGCCTGTGTCCATCTTCTCCCCGAGGAGCATCCCCTTATCCACCCAGCGGACACAAGACCAGTCAGAGCACAACATAACTCATGAGATACAACTTTACGCAATAGTCAAACAAGGGCAAAGGCGAAGCCCACAGCAGGCTGCGTGGGTTGATGGTGCGCCTCCAACCCAGAGGTCTCATTACCCAATCGGAGCTCCATTCGGTAACAGAGTTGTTAGTGCAAGTTGTTAGCAGTGGCTCATTCCTGCCAGCCACTTCCTTCCGGCTCATTCCTTCCAGCTCATTCCTCAGCACAGCAGGTAAGCTTCGGGTCTCTGCTGAGCTGCACTCTCCGAGAGACCAGTCTGCAGGGTGGACGAATGTCTGTGGGTCCCCGGCTTCCACAAAACACTGGGAAACCAGGGTTTTCTAAAACAACCCCCATCCCAAAGGATGAGATTGCCACTCAGATTCTTAAACCAAAAGGATGAGTTGATTGCCTGAGGAAGGGAGAGCTGTGCTTGTCAGGCATGTTCATTGAGCAAGCAAACTGCTTGTCCCTCACAGGGATTTGGGGAAAGTTTATTTTAGGTTGTGCCAGGATTAGGTTGGTGAGAGTCTTAAAAGCACGGCCTGTGTTGCTCACAGAAGGGAAGCAACTGAGCCTAGACGTCTGGCCACTGGAGTGACTCCACACTGAGGACTGACTCAGAGCATGAGGCTGTCACTAAGGAGCTGGCCTTTGGAGGTGTGTCACTTAAGCGAATTGTCACTGACCGATTAGGCATCTGTAAAAATCCATTCTGATATTTACCAAGGCTATAGAACTGCCCATCTTTTCCTAGGAGAAATTCTGAGAGCTGTTTGGGACATCTTCAGACACCTAATGGGTGTGTTGGGGGGCTGCCCCAGAGACGTGGTTCTTAGTGGCCCATCCCATGCTTAAAGGTCAGGTCACTGCCAAGAAGCTCGTGTCCAGTTACAGCCATTCCCTTCCCCAGACAGGAATGGATACCTGCTCTGGAGAACTTGGCCTGCCCTCAGGGAGCTCCTGGCCTGGGGATGGGGCGTGAACCTCCTCACACACAGCTAGTGTCTGAAGGGGAAGAGGGACTAAGCCAGCTCTCTGGGCCCAGCGTCTCTACATGGCCAAGTGGATGTGGACCCTGCCATCCGCAAGCCCCTTCTCGCCAAGACTCTAGCATGGGAGGAGGCATGGCGGGTGTCCCTGTTGGTCCATGCTCAGGGGCCCTGCCAGCTCCAGGAAGCCTCCACCCTGGCCTCTCTCAGGCTTGCTCTTGTGTCTTCCTTCTCCCCAGAGACGGGCAAGTGCCTTTCTCGGGCCAAGTCCTCGTCCCAGGCCCAGCTGTCCTGCAGCAAGGTGGGCGGTGTGGAGAGCTGCCTCCTTTCCTGCCCGGGCCACACACTCTTCATGCCAGGTAAGCCCAGGCGGTCCCTGGGATGGGATGCTGTTGTGGGGGCTTCTTCCCTGAGGTCCAGCCCCGCTCCCTGCTGTTCTCCAGGAAGGAGCCCAACCTAAAGAGGGGCCCTGAGTGTAAGTGATCCAGGGCAGCTGCCGGTTCTCTGCAGACCTCACTGTCCTTCTCAGCAGAGGCAGTGGCTCATTCCTGCCAACCACTTAACCTGTAGTCTTGTGGCAGAAGCAAACTGGCATAGGGGTCAGTCCTGACCTTCATCTCATTCAGCAACCCGTCTGAGGCCCCAGAATCCTAGGGCCCGGGAGGGAGGTGCACCCAGCCCCATCTCACCCATCGGCCTCTCTGCAGACTCGGAAAGCAGCTACGTCCTGAGCTGCGGTGTACCAGGCCTCCAGGGCAGGACACTACAGAAACGCAACGGCACCAGCTCTGGCCCCGGGCCCGGCTGCTCAGGTAGCCCTTTGGTCTGTCCACACTGCACACACCTGGGTGACCCCTTGACTTTGCGTCCAGCACCATGAAGGGGGAGGGAGAGGCACAGCCCAGGGAAGAGCTTCCTGGTCTGGGCCCTGCCCAGCGTGGCCTGAGGTAGTGGAGGTGGGCCGGGCCAGGACCTAGAAGCTAGCAAGCTGCAGGCTGCATCCCAGCTCAGGGTCGTGGGCCGTGGCAGAGCCCTTCTGGCTCTGAGGTCCCAGTATAAGGGCATTTCAGTGACTCTAAAATGCAAGTTCACAGATCTCAGACCCTGTTTCAGTGGAGTGAGTTGCATCTGCTGTGGCAGTGAGGTTCTGAAAGCTCTTGAGTCAGAAAGCTACCCTTGAAGTGTGCCCAAGAAGTGCCCAGCCACAGCACGCTCTCAGCCCTTTGGGAACAGCAGCAGGGCCGTGCGCACAGCACAGCCAGCCTTCCCACCAGCTGGGGGGTGGTGAGGGCAAGGGGCAGGTCTTCAGCAGCTCTTCTTATTCAGAATGCTGGATTCCATAAGATAGGTGCATCTGTGTATATTTACCACGTACACGATGTGATTCTAACCATTTGTGATTATAGGATTTTTTAGTCCAAGGGGCCATGATTTGCCCTTTGAAGGAATCAGCAGTTCTGAGTATCTGTAACATTTCACACCCCTTCCCTTCCTTGCTCCCTGCTCTCTTCTGTTCTGCCCTCCTTCCTAAAAGCATGAGGCACACTAATGGTTTGGTGATGGGGACAAGAATACCTCTGGCTGGATGGCCCCTGAGCTTAGGCCTGACTCCACCCCCCCCAACACACACACACACACACACACACACACACACACAAACACGCACGCGCACATGTTCATCTTTACCAGGCCTTGCAGGGAGAGAAAGGGGCAGGGAAGCTTCCCCTACCCTGGGAGGGCTGTCAGGGAAGAGTGAGTCAAACCAAGCCCCACCCCAGCTCCAGGTGGATTTGTCCCCTGGCAGCCCCCGTCCCCCACCACCTCCTTGCCCACAGGAGAGGCCACCACCTGGGGGATTTTGGCTTTCCCCAGATGCCCCTGCCACTACCATCAAGCAGAAGGCCCGCTTCAAGATCAGAGATGCCAAATGTCACCTCTGGCCCCATAGCCGGGAGCGAGCAAAGGAGACCCCAAGGCAGCCGCTGCTGGGTGAGTGGGCCACCCTGGTGCCACCCCATACTAGGGGGTGGGGGAAACCCCCAGACTTGGAGCTGGGGCCCAGGGCCCAAGAAGAAAGCATCCCACTCTGATTCCATGAAGATTCTTTCTCAAACCTGCCTGAACTCTGAGTACGCAGCAGGCTTAGCCTGAGTCTCCCCTGGCCACACCCTCAGCAAGCCCTGAGCTGGGGTACACTGTTCATTAACGAATATGCAGGAGGTGCCTCCACGCGCAGTGGTGTGGTGGACTCAGAAGGGCTCAGTGTGAGACCTGGGTTAGCCACCAAACCCTCATGAGACCCTGAGCCAGCCCTGACCTTCTCGAGCCTCAGTTTCCCCATCTGCACCATGGACTATTGGGTATGGAGGAACCCTGGCTGACAGCAGTCGGTGTGCAGGGCTAGGTAAGATCCTGCTCCCTGCCCCAGACCACCATGGTCCCTTCATTGTCTAGACAACTGCCATGTGACTTTCGTGACCCTCAAGTGTGACTCATCTAAGAAGAAGCGCCGTGGCCGCAAGTCCCCTTCCAAAGAGGTGTCCCATATCACAGCAGAATTTGAGGTTGAGACGAAGATGGAAGAGGCCTCAGGTAGGTGAGGGCTTCTCTCGTGGGCTGCTGCGGACCTGAAGGAAGACAGCAGACTGGGCGCTGGCAGGGTCTGCTGGAGACGAAGCTGGGCTCCCCACTCCGCCATGGCTTCTGGAGGAAAGGCCAGCCCGTGAGCAGAGGGGACTGGCCTGTAGCCTGTGGTGGAAGAGGCAGCCGGGGCAATGAGATGAAGGGCTCCAGGGACTGCAGAGAGCCACGTGGCCTCTCTCCCTGTCCCATTGCTGGCGCCTGGAGGGGCAAATGTGTGCAGCTCCCCAGAATGGTCGAGCCAAGGACCGTCTCTCCCAGGTTGCAGAAGGGAGCTTGTCGCCCAGCTTGCTTCATCCCACTGCTTTCCTCCTGGCTGTCAATGAGTACTGAGTTGTGACAGAGGAGTTGAGATGTGTCTGCAGGTGTGCATGGGGTACGCCTGGCCCTGGGCCTGGGCACCATGGAAGGAAAAGTCTCTGCCCAGGCAACACTCCCCACCACAGAGAGACACACGTACACACAGAATACCCAGTGCTGGGTGAGACTCTGGGTGGCGGGTGCGTGAGAACAGAGCCTAGAGCTGAGGTCTCTCACCATGGGAGGGTCTCAGGAAGCCTTCCCAGAAGTAGTGCCATTTGAGTGAGAGCTTGAAATCAAAGTTCACTGGGAGGAAGAGGTGTCAAGGAGTGGCATGCAGGCAGAGGGAATAGACTAGGCGAAGGCACGGAGGTCAGAGACAGTAGGATGTGTCCAGGACGAGAGGAGGGCAGGTGGCTAGACAGTGGAGTTCATGCAAGTGTGGGAGCGTTAGCAATTGAGGCTGGCAAGGCAGGCGCAGGCTGGACCTCGAAGGGCTTGGATTCAAGGCCAGAGAGCTGGATACTATCCTGGGGACAGTGGCAATCCTCAGGGGTGTTTGAGTGACAGAAAGAAGCCCCCACCCAGTGAGGTACGTGTGATGTGTTGCCATGGCAGAGGCATGGTGTGCACTCAGATCTGCTTCGTGGCCTTGGGCAGGTCACACTTCTCAGAGCCTCAGTCTCTTCACCTGTCAGATGGGCATGACAGTGGCACCTTGCCCCGGGGCTGCTGTGAGGATGCACTGAGGTGGTCCAAGCAGAGGCCTAGCACAGCGCCGGGTCTGGCATAGGGGCGCCCTCAGCAAAGAAGGCAGCTGCCAGTAAGGCTGCGGGTCACTCTTGTTCTCTTTCCCCAGTCCCTGCAGACGCCTGCGAAGCAGACTGCATGCGGAAGCGGGTGGAGCAGAGCTTGCAGGCTGCCATCAAGACCCTGCGGAAGTCCATCGGCCGGCAGCAGTTCTACGTCCAGGTCTCAGGCACTGAGTATGAGGTAGCCCAGCGGCCAGCCAAGGCCCTGGAGGGGCCGGGGACGTGCAGCACAGGCCAGGTTCTACAGGACAGCAAGTGCGGTGAGTCCTTGCCCATGGCCACTCAGATGTTGACTTGACAAACTCTCTGTCCTTCTTTGCACGTGCAGCCTGGGTAGGCAGCAGTGGGCGCATAGGGGAATATGGGTGTGTGTACACATGCACACACGCGCATCCGTATCGTTTCTGTAGGGGTGTGCAGGTGCGTGTTATAAAACCGTGAGTTCATGCCGATACCTCCAATGCAACACCCCAGGGTTCTTTGTAACTTCCCCTTCTCCGTGTTTGCGAGGCTCTTCCCCAGCAGTGAGAAACCTGCTCCCTTTCTCCCCCATTTACTGATGCACGAGTTTCCTTATTTACTTGTCAGTTTCTGTTTTGCTCAGTGCAGCCACCCCGCTCTCTTCGGCCACTGTGTGTCTCTTCATTATTGCCCCCGCAGCCTCCCCCTCGGCCCAGCCAACCCCTCTGCACGGCCCCACGGCCCTGGGTCCAGCTCCTCCACATGCGAAGGAAAAGGGAAGGGAAGGGAACGGGAGCTTGGTTTGGGACAAAATGACTGTGGGACATCCAGGTGGAGACATCCGGGAGGACAGGCCAAGGCGCGCGGGCTGGAGGGCAGGATGCGGAGCAGAGAGCGAGCACAGGCATGTAGGAGAGGACGCAGGGGGAGCAGCCAGAGGGGGTCGGGCTCCAGGGTCCTCACAGGCCTGGATCTTGCCCCAGGCTCTTCTGGGATGGGTCTAGGGCCCCTCTCTGTCCTCCGGGCCCCAGGGAACCCAGGCTGTGCCATGTATGGCAGGGGAGAGCCTGGGCTTGAGCACACAGGAGATGACCACCCGGCCACCACTCGCCACCTCCACCTCCAGCAGTTTCTCCACTTTGCCTCTGCAGGGGCCTGTGGGCCTGGCACCTACTTCAGTGGCGAGCTCAGCCAGTGTGTGCCGTGTGTGCCGGGGACCTACCAGGATGTGGAAGGCCAGCTCAGTTGCACTCCGTGTCCCAGCAATGACGGGCTTGGTCTGGCGGGTGCCCACAACGTATCTGAATGTGGAGGCGAGTGTGGGCCCACCCTGGAAAGAGAGGTGGCGGGGGAGGGAGAGGGCAGATAGGGCCCCTCCTATCTAGGCTGAGGCTCCCAGAGCAAAGGCCTGGTGTGGCCACAGAGCATGGTATTTAGTAAAGCTCTTTGCCATTTCCAAACCCTGTCACGATTTCCGTGCAGTCGCCACTTAACAAAGAGAATTACAGATCCCAACGCGGCGGCATGTCTCGGCGTACACGGCAGTTACCGCGCACTCACTGCACTCAGCGTGCTTTTCAAATTGCATTATGCCATTTGGAAAGGACTTCACAGTACGCAAACACTTACAGGTCCACTCAGGGTTTATAACAAGGTGCATAAGTGCTTTACAGTTGACCCAAATACATATATTACGTTTTATGAACTACTCAGTGATCAAAACGCTTTCCACAGGGTACTGTATACTGGAGCAAGAACTTTGCTCTACGCAAAGAACTTTATAATTTGCCTTACAAATGGTTTAGAAAGCCCTTTTTCAATTTACCAAGCACAACTGGATTTGCAAAGAGTTTTTCCAGTGACTACCCCCCACTTAACCCCATCTGTAAAATGGGCTCATAGTCTCCCCATAGGCCTCCCTTCCAGGGCCACTGTGGGGCTCACCCCAGAGAATACATGGGGAGAGACTCAGCATCCTGAGAAGTGTGGCGCCTGCGATGGTGGCCGAGTGGTCCTTGGGGTAGTGGAAACCGCCAGCCTTCTCCCAGGGACAGAAGAGACCAGCGCCCCGCCCAGGGTGTGCAGGCTGCCGGCTGCTCTCTGGCCCACTGCCTGCTTCTGCAGCGTGGTCTCCACCCCCAGGGGGACTGGCGACTGTTAGAGCACAGGGCGAGAGAATCACTGTTTGGTTAGAAGCTGAGAATTCCAGGGTCTGGGCTGAGAGGACACTAAACCCACCCCTTACTCGATGCCGGAATACCCTCTACATCCTGACTTTCTGCTGGAATGCTAGAATGTTCTTTATGTTGAGCTGAAATCGGCTTTCCTGTGGTCTCCTCCGTTTGTCCTGGGGGTGCCCTTGGGTACCTCAAAGACCCTCGCAGACCCTCTTTCCTCTGCTCTGGCCAGGCATTGCTGATAGACAAGGCAGCATCGGTCAGGAGCTGAACAGGCCAGTTCCTCCTGCCCCATGGGGAGAGCACCTCTGAAATAATGACTGCTCCCCGCCCGTGGGGTGCCCACTTCCCAGCTCAGCGCAAGGCCGCTTGTTCTTTGATCCCCAGCCCCTCTTGCTGGTGGGAGCAGTAAGGCCAGGCTTAGCCACAGCTGCACAGTAAACCGTTGGCAGCATCTGGACTGAGGGCCCAGCCTCCTGCCATCCAGGCTGCTGTGTTCTCCCCACCTCAGGCCTCTGCTGCCTTGGTGCCTTTTCCAGGGGCAGGCAAGGGCCAAGAGCAGGGCCTGAGGCCACCCACAGCCTCAGTGACTGCGGCGCCCCCTCCCACCAGCCTGAGTCATGACCTCTGACTTCCAGGCCAGTGCTCTCCAGGCTCCTTCTCAGCCGATGGCTTCAAGCCCTGCCAGGCCTGCCCTGTGGGCACGTACCAGCCCGAGCCCGGGCGCACCAGCTGCTTCCCCTGCGGAGGGGGGCTGCTCACCAAGCACGAGGGCACTGCCTCCTTCCAGGACTGTGAGGCCAAAGGTGAGGATGCCCCCCCTGCCCACCGAGGGGGGGGCCGGGCTACCCGGATGCGATGCGTTCTCCCTGAGCTCCTCCTACCTCCTCCGCAGTCAGAGGAGGAGCCTGGAGCCATCGGGCAGTGGACACAGGTGACCAGCACTAGGACAGGGCTACAGTTACAGTCACCAGCTTGCCAAGTGCCTAGAAGCACTGAGGGGACACTGGGGAAGGCCTCTGGGAACAGGAGACCTTGAGCAGAGTGTCTAGAAGGAAGGTTGGGAAGGTGAGGAAGGTGTAGGAGGGCACGGCCAAGGTCAGGATCAGGACAGACTCGCCTCGGTGGCCCCCTCCTCACCCACCAAACCGCAGCCCCCACTGTGAGCAGATGACGCTGCTTACCCCCACACCTGCCTCTCAGCGGCTGTCAATTTGTCTGTGCTGCCAGCAGAGGCCGGGCAGCCTGGCCTGCGGTCCCATCGAGTGGGCTGCTGCATCCCGATGGGCTCCCCTGAATGTACTAACTGCTCCGAATTCTCCCATTCTAAACAAAGAAATGCCCCCCTTCTAGCCTCCACCCGCTCCGGCCCCGCCCCACTGACCTTATGGAAAGACTGTCTGGCCTCCTGGCCCCACTTCCTCTCCTGAACTCCTCTGGTCACACGGTCACCCCCACGGCCCCCATCAAGGTGACCCGTGTGGTCCCTGCATTACTGGAGCAAGCATCAGTTCCCGGCCTGTGTCTGCCATGTGCCCCCTCCAAGTGCTCTTCCTGGCTTCCAGGAGGCCATCCTCGCCGGCCACCTTCCCCCACCTGTGGTGGACCTCGCATGGCGGGAGGCCATGGGGTGGTGGGGAGCACCTTGAACTCTGTGCTGAGACGGACCTGGAGGGCATGGGAGGCCCTGGGGGAGGGTAACCCCTGCCCTGCCCTTCCCGCCAGCATCCCTCCCCCCGTGTGTGTCCCCTCCCCGCAGTGCACTGCTCCCCTGGCCACCACTATAACACCTCCACCCACCGGTGCATCCGCTGCCCCGTCGGCACCTACCAGCCTGAGTTTGGCCAGAACCACTGCATCACCTGTCCAGGCAACACCAGCACTGACTTCGATGGCTCCACCAACGTCACACACTGCAAAAGTAGGTGCTGCTCTTCCACGTGGGAGGGGCTGGGCAGGTTGTGGGGCAGGGTGAGACCGGGTCACACACCATGGCTGCGAGGAGACTGTTGACTCCTTGCTCCATTGCACCTGCTCTCTGGCACCCGACACCCATCTGGACCCGGTGGCCTGGAGGGGCACCCGAGCTTAGCCCTGTTCTACGCAGTGGCACAGTGCCCATTGTTCATCATTTCCCTCACTCCCCAGACAGCGTGAGCCTCTGCCCAGGCCAGGCCCTGCTCTAGTTTCTGGGTCTGCTGGGGGAGCTGACAGCCTGCAGGGGTACTGATTGGACCTGCTAGGGAGGGGACAGGCTGACAAGGCCCAGCCACAGAGAAATAGGGTGGGCCTGTGTCAGATAAGGTGGCCCAGCAAGAAGGAGCCACTTGGGCAGGGCCTCAGAGAGCCACTAGGCATGAGGGAGGGGCCTGCTCTCCCACTCAGGGGCAGCCCAGGCAGGGTCCCCCAGGGAGATCGGCTCAGGGCCTGGCTGGCATGGGGGCCTGGGTGGAGGCTGGGCCAAGGAGGGCACAGGAACACGTGCCAGCCCTGCCCTGGGCCTCCCAGGCTATTGGGGCCCCGGCCGGCCAGGGCACCCTTCCAGCTGAGCCTGATCAGGCCCTCGGGCCATTGTGCCACCAGACCAGCACTGCGGTGGTGAGCTTGGTGACTACACAGGCTACATCGAGTCCCCCAACTACCCCGGCGACTACCCAGCCAATGCCGAGTGTGTGTGGCACATTGCGCCCCCACCCAAGCGCAGGATCCTCATAGTGGTCCCCGAGATCTTCCTGCCCATCGAGGATGAGTGCGGCGATGTCCTGGTCATGAGGAAGAGTGGTACGTGTGGGGCGGGGGACCAGAGGCAGCCTCAGCCGGGTGCCCACACCCCTCACCATCTTGGCACAGCTCCACCAGGCAGGGGTCTCTGCCCCTGGGACTCAGAGAGGACAGGCAGAGTTCACCTGTCAGGCAGGTTTGAAACCCACTTGGGTCTGACTATAAGAGTTGGCTTTACAGAGCTCTGTGGAAAGGTCTAGGAAGTTTAGGGTATGCCCTTAGCATGAGTCAGGACGTGGTCAGGTCTGGTCTCAACTCTGGCCACAAGCCAGTCTCTCATCCCTGCTGTGAAAGGGCAAGGGACCTGCCCAGGGTCCCACAGCAGGTCTGGGCCCAGTCTGGGTCCACTTCCCCAACCCTTCCTGTCACCAGCTCCACTGGCCCCCAGCACCCTCCGGTTCACGGTGCACCCACAGCTGAGCCCAACAGGGGCCAGCCTCTCCCACCTCGGGGGCACCTCAGGAAGGCTCCCCAGGGAGCAGCGAGAGGTGGGCATCCCAGGCCCAGGAGGCTCACCATTCACTCCCAGGGACAGGGGACTTCCCAAGTCTGAGGCTTCAGCCCCACAGTCCATGCATGTCATCTGCCACACCTTCCGTGAGCTTCCGCTCCAGCCCTGGCCGTGCACTGGAGCAGTCACAGAGGAGCAGTGAGCTGGAGGGAGACAGAGCTGGAGGGAGACAGAGCTGGAGGGGGGCTGTGATACGGGATTCACCAGGCAGAGCAGGAACATGGTAGGGTGGGGAGGGAGCAGTCAGGGAGGCTTCCTGGAGGAGGGGGCATGGAAATGGGTCTCAGAAGGACGAGTACGAACCAGGGTTGAGGGTAGGGAAGGGCATTTGAGACAGAGGGAGCCAAGCACAAAGACTGGAGTGTTGGGGGCACTACGATTCCTCACAGGGGCTGGGTGGCTGACTGGGTGGGGCATGTGGCCTATGGCAGGAGGGCGGGGTCCGTGAGGAGCTGCCATCTGTAGCAACTCAGCGATGGCGTGGCGCCCCTGCAGCCTCGCCCACGTCTATCACCACCTACGAGACCTGCCAGACCTACGAGAGGCCCATTGCCTTCACCTCCCGCTCCCGGAAGCTCTGGATCCAGTTCAAATCCAACGAAGGCAACAGTGGCAAAGGGTTCCAAGTGCCCTACGTCACCTACGATGGTAAGGCACAGCCATCTCATCACACTCCACTGTGTGCCAGCCCAGGCTGTGCCCCAGGACACAGAGATGGGTCACACATCCCCTCCCGCAAGGAGCTCCGAGCTGGCAGGGGACAGACCCAGAAACAGGGCACTCTGAGGAGCGATGCACACAGGCCGGGAGTGGCAGCGGGTGTGCAGTTGAGGGCGTGGCCAGGGGTCTGCAGGCGTCAGTGGGAGGCCCTGCCCAAGCAGGGTTTTGAGGTTAAATAGGGGTTTCCTAGGTAGCTGAACCCCAGGGAGGACAGTACAGGTGGAGGGAACCCCAGGTTCAAGGGCACAGAGGCAGAGCTGCAGGTGGCCACACCGGAAGGCCGTGGCTGGCGGGGAGGCCGAGGCCGGAGGTGGGAGGGCGGCGGCTGGGCCTCACCGTCCTCCTCCTCCCCGCCCGCACCGCCCAGAGGACTACCAGCAGCTGATAGAGGACATCGTGCGCGACGGGCGGCTGTACGCCTCGGAGAACCACCAGGAGATCTTGAAAGTGAGTGAGTTATTGGGAGGGAACCCAGGTAACCTGCAGGAGTGGCCTGTGGTGAGCCAGGGCCAGCCCTGCCCCAGCCCTGTCCCTGGCCACCTGGACAAGGGAGGGAGGGGAGGTGGTGATGGGAGAGGAGAAGGAGGCCCGGGGGTCACAGGGGTTCTGGGAGCGAGGACTGTCCCTCCAGACCAGGAGGCCTGAGACAAGCTGCCTGGTGGGGATGTGGGGACCAAGACCTGGTGATGTGGCCTTAGGCAGGTTCCTTGCTAGTTGTCAGCGTCACTTTCCTCATGGACAGGGTGGTATCTTAAAATCAGTGGGAACCACCCAAAGCCATTGTCACTTGGAGCCACCCCTACCATTGGGACTAGGTTTCCTCCTCTGATTATGGCCTTAAGAAGCAGAGCCACCTTGTCATAGAGGGGAGGCTGTAACTGTCACGTAGCGGGCACTGGCCAGAAGCCCAGGGACCTGGTTCTCACCCTCAGCCTGGCAGCCCAGGGCGGTGCCGAGTTCAGAGCAGGGCGGGCCACGTGGGCCTGGCCCGCCCTGCTCCAGCTGTCACGGGGTCTGAGAAAGGGGACCGGGGTCTGAGAAAGGGGACCGTTGCAGAGCTGGGGAAGATTCACCTGGAGTCTTCCAGCCGCGCGGCAGGCAGTTTGTCCGGTGCGGCCTGCCCCGGCTGCCCTCCGGGCTCCTCCCGTCCTCCTCAGGCCGCCTGTCTGTCTCGGCAGAAACCAGAGTCGCCCTGGCCTTCCGTCGCCAGTCTCAGGCAGGAGCGCTCTCTCCTCCTGCCTCCCTGCCACCCGCCCCAGCCCTCAGCTGCCCTCAGCCGCACCCTGCAGCCCGAGCCCCTCTCCCGGGCTGGGACACAGCTGTGGCCGGCGAGGCCCCTGCCCTGCCTCAGCAGCAGCTCCCGGTCCTTCATCCTCACCGCACTCTCGCTCACCAAGAGCGTCTCTGGAACATTCTTCCTCACCTCTGTCCTTAGTCAATGTCCGCCCATCCTTCCCTCCTCAGCTCGGTGTCCCACCCTCTGGGCGGCCTGCCCAGACCTCCCTGGCCAGGGTGCACGCCCGGCACAGACGCTTAGAGTCCCCCGCCTCCCTCTCGCCCGGAGCTCTGCGCCGCAGCTTTCCTCTGCGCTGAGGTCCACCCGGCGCCCTCACGGGGCGGAGCCGCACGCTCCCCGTCCCTGCTGTCCCCAGCAGCCAGCGCTGCCCTGCCGCCGCC